>JAXIVJ010006139.1:0-15000 GCA_036785665.1 Chirona hameri
GAGAAAAAGTTCGACATTTTCAGAATATGTGTCACATTATTCAAAAGTAGGGTACTGAAAGTTTCATTGCAATCGTGTTGATCAATACGCTAGTTATTTCCGAGAGAAAAACAAGGAGGGGTGTCATCCTCCCCGCCCCCTGCACTGGCGAGGGTTACTAACATACAAAACATATCAGGGCATCAAACCAGTGCAATCTTAGCAAGGAGGGGTGTTCATCCTCCCCGCTTAACAAGGAGGGGTGTCATCCTCCCCGCCCCCCTGCCACTGGCGAGGAGTTACTAACATACAAAACATAATCAGGCATCAAACCAGGCATCTTAGCAAGGAGGGGTGTCATCCTCCCCGCCTTAACAAGGAGGGGTGTCATCCTCCGCCGCCCCCTGCACTGGCGAGGGTTACTAACATACAACACATAATCAGGCATCAAACCAGGCATCTTAGCAAGGAGGGGTGTCATCCTCCCCGCCTTAACAAGGAGGGGTGTCATCCTCCCCGCCCCCTGCACTGGCGAGGGTTACTAACATACAACACATAATCAGGCATCAAACCAGGCATCTTAGCAAGGAGGGGTGTCATCCTCCCCCCTTACAGGAGGGGTGTCATCCTCCCCGCCTTAACAAGGAGGGTGTCATCCTCCCGCCTTAACAAGGAGGGGTGTCATCCTCCCCGCCTTAACAAGGAGGGGTGTCATCCTCCCCCGCCTTAACAAGGAGGGGTGTCATCCTCCCCGCCCCCTGCACTGGCGAGGGTTACTAACATACAAAACATAATCAGGCATCAAACCAGGCATCTTAGCAAGGAGGGGTGTCATCCTCCCCGCCCCCTGCACTGGCGAGGGTTACTAACATACAACACATAATCAGGCATCAAACCAGGCATCTTAGCAAGGAGGGGTGTCATCCTCCCCGCCTTAACAAGGAGGGGTGTCATCCTCCCCGCCTTAACAAGGAGGGGTGTCATCCTCCCCGCCCCCTGCACTGGCGAGGGTTACTAGCATACAAAACATAATCAGGCATCAAACCAGGCATCTTAGCAAGGAGGGGTGTCATCCTCCCCGCCTTAACAAGGAGGGGTGTCATCCTCCCCGCCCCCTGCACTGGCGAGGGTTACTAACATACAACACATAATCAGGCATCAAACCAGGCATCTTAGCAAGGAGGGGTGTCATCCTCCCCGCCTTAACAAGGAGGGGTGTCATCCTCCCCGCCCCCTGCACTGGCGAGGGTTACTAACATACAAAACATAATCAGGCATCAAACCAGGCATCTTAGCAAGGAGGGGTGTCATCCTCCCCGCCTTAACAAGGAGGGGTGTCATCCTCCCCGCCCCCTGCACTGGCGAGGGTTACTAACATACAAAACATAATCAGGCATCAAACCAGGCATCTTAGCAAGGAGGGGTGTCATCCTCCCCGCCTTAACAAGGAGGGGTGTCATCCTCCCCGCCTTAACAAGGAGGGGTGTCATCCTCCCCGCCCCCTGCACTGGCGAGGGTTACTAGCATACAAAACATAATCAGGCATCAAACCAGGCATCTTAGCAAGGAGGGGTGTCATCCTCCCCGCCTTAACAAGGAGGGGTGTCATCCTCCCCGCCCCCTGCACTGGCGAGGGTTACTAACATACAAAACATAATCAGGCATCAAACCAGGCATCTTAGCAAGGAGGGGTGTCATCCTCCCCGCCTTAACAAGGAGGGGTGTCATCCTCCCCGCCCCCTGCACTGGCGAGGGTTACTAACATACAAAACATAATCAGGCATCAAACCAGGCATCTTAGCAAGGAGGGGTGTCATCCTCCCCGCCTTAACAAGGAGGGGTGTCATCCTCCCCGCCTTAACAAGGAGGGGTGTCATCCTCCCCGCCCCCTGCACTGGCGAGGGTTACTAGCATACAAAACATAATCAGGCATCAAACCAGGCATCTTAGCATATCAGCTTCACATAAACACATGGGGGACCGTTTGTGATTGTAGAGCATCCTGCTTAGAGCATCCTCATACAAACGCCAAATTTGTTCGCCTTTCTTTCTTCAGAGTCGGCGCTATCGCCAAACTGTCCCTCTAACTTCTCTGTTATTACCCACGACATGGCCCACACAGCTCACCCTGAGTGACTTTCCCCTCTGAGTCAGTCAGGAGTACCCTTCCCTCCGTGTCAGTCCTGAGTGCCTCCTCCCTCCGTGTCAGCGCTGAGTGCCTGCTCCCTCCGTGTCAGTCAGGAGTACCCTACCCTCCGTGTCAGTCAGGAGTACCCTACCATCCGTGTCAGTCAGGAGTACCCTACCCTCCGTGTCAGTCAGGAGTACCCTACCCTTCGTGTCAGTCAGGAGTACCCTACCCTCCGTGTCAGTCAGGAGTACCCTACCCTCCGTGTCAGTCAGGAGTACCCTACCCTCCGTGTCAGTCAGGAGTACCCTACCCTCCGTGTCAGTCAGGAGTACCCTACCCTTCGTGTCAGTCAGGAGTACCCTACCCTCCGTGTCAGTCAGGAGTACCCTACCCTTCGTGTCAGTCAGGAGTACCCTACCCTCCGTGTCAGTCAGGAGTACCCTACTCTCCGTGTCAGTCAGGAGTACCCTACCCTCCGTGTCAGTCAGGAGTACCCTACCCTCCGTGTCAGTCAGGAGTACCCTACCCTCCGTGTCAGTCAGGAGTACCCTACCCTCCGTGTCAGTCAGGAGTACCCTACCCTCCGTGTCAGTCAGGAGTACCCTACCCTCCGTGTCAGTCAGGAGTACCCTACCCTCCGTGTCAGTCAGGAGTACCCTACCCTCCGAGTCAGTCAGGAGTACCCTACCCTCCGTGTCAGTCAGGAGTACCCTACCCTCCGTGTCAGTCAGGAGTACCCTACCCTCCGTGTCAGTCAGGAGTACCCTACCCTCCGTGTCAGTCAGGAGTACCCTACTCTCCGTGTCAGTCAGGAGTACCCTACCCTCCGTGTCAGTCAGGAGTACCCTACTCTCCGTGTCAGTTAGGAGTACCCTACCCTCCGTGTCAGTCAGGAGTACCCTACCCTCCGTGTCAGTCAGGAGTACCCTACCCTCCGTGTCAGTCAGGAGTACCCTACCCTCCGTGTCAGTCAGGAGTACCCTACCCTTCGTGTCAGTCAGGAGTACCCTACCCTCCGTGTCAGTCAGGAGTACCCTACCCTCCGTGTCAGTCAGGAGTACCCTACCCTTCGTGTCAGTCAGGAGTACCCTACCCTCCGTGTCAGTCAGGAGTACCCTACTCTCCGTGTCAGTCAGGAGTACCCTACCCTCCGTGTCAGTCAGGAGTACCCTACCCTCCGTGTCAGTCAGGAGTACCCTACCCTCCGTGTCAGTCAGGAGTACCCTACCCTCCGTGTCAGTCAGGAGTACCCTACCCTCCGTGTCAGTCAGGAGTACCCTACCCTCCGTGTCAGTCAGGAGTACCCTACCCTCCGTGTCAGTCAGGAGTACCCTACCCTCCGAGTCAGTCAGGAGTACCCTACCCTCCGTGTCAGTCAGGAGTACCCTACCCTCCGTGTCAGTCAGGAGTACCCTACCCTCCGTGTCAGTCAGGAGTACCCTACCCTCCGTGTCAGTCAGGAGTACCCTACTCTCCGTGTCAGTCAGGAGTACCCTACCCTCCGTGTCAGTCAGGAGTACCCTACTCTCCGTGTCAGTTAGGAGTACCCTACCCTCCGTGTCAGTCAGGAGTACCCTACCCTCCGTGTCAGTCAGGAGTACCCTACCCTCCGTGTCAGTCAGGAGTACCCTACCCTCCGTGTCAGTCCTCAGTGCCTCCTCCCTCCGTATCAGTCCTGCGTGCCTGCTCCCTCCGTGTCAGTCCTCAGTGCCTCCTCCCTCCGTGTCAGTCCTGAGTGCTCCCTCCGTGTCAGTCCTGAGTGCCTGCTCCCTCCGTGTCAGTCCTGACTGCCTGCTCCCTCCGTGTCAGTCCTGACTGCCTGCTCCCTCCGTGTCAGTCCTGACTGCCTGCTCCCTCCGTGTCAGTCCTGACTGCCTGCTCCCTCCGTGTCAGTCCTGACTGCCTGCTCCCTCCGTGTCAGTCCTGAGTGCCTGCTCCCTCCGTGTCAGTCCTGACTGCCTGCTCCCTCCGTGTCAGTCCTGACTGCCTGCTCCCTCCGTGTCAGTCCTGACTGCCTGCTCCCTCCGTATCAGCGCTGAGTGCCTGCTCCCTCCCGCCAGGCAGCTGTCTCTTCTCATTGCCGTCCGCTGCTGGCCGGGCGTTAGCCACTGATTGCGGCGCATAGCGGGCGCTGCGGGCTGACTGGACCTGTCGTAAACTGCCGCTCTGTGGCGGCATTATGTGGCGCCCGAGAGACAAACGAGCGCCGCGCCAGTATACGGCAGCTGCGCCGGGATGGCCGCCGCGCCGCCCGCCTCCAACACATCCTCTCACAGAGCTGTGAGAGGTGAGGGTAGCTCTGAGGGTAGCTGTGAGGGTAGCTCTGGGGGTAGCTGTGAGGGTAGCTCTGGGGGTAGCTGTGAGGGTAGCTCTACCCCCAGTGTCTCAGACTGCTGCCCAGGGACCGCCTGTGACCTGGAGGGCAGGATGGCCGAACTTCCAAACTCCTCAGTACTTAGGTAGCCTGATGCGTAGCTGACCGCCTGTGAGCCCCAGCTAACCGGCCCGCTCCAAACCCGACCGTGAACCACCTCCGATCCCTCAGCTCCCTCCGTGTGTGGCGGTACTGCAGCCGTCCCAGCTAACCGTCCCGCTCCAAACCCGACCGTGAACCACCTCCGATCCCTCAGCTCCCTCCGTGTGTGGCGGTACTGCAGCCGTCCCAGCTAACCGTCCCGCTCCAAACCCGACCGTGAACCACCTCCGATCCCTCAGCTCCCTCCGTGTGTGGCGGTACTGCAGCCGTCCCAGCTAACCGTCCCGCTCCAAACCCGACCGTGAACCACCTCCGATCCCTCAGCTCCCTCCGTGCGCTGGCGGTACTGCAGCAGCGCAGCACGGCTGACGCCAGCTGACGCGGGAGTGAGCCTCAGCTGACGGGAAGGCGAGTATGGGGCGGGGATGGCGGCGGGAAGGCGGATATGGGGCAGGGACGGCGGCGGGAAGGCGGATATGGGGCGCGGACGGCGGCAGGGCGGCGGATATGGGGCGGGGATGGCGGCGGGAAGGCGGGTATGGGCCGGGGACGGCGGCGGGGCGGCGGATATGGGGCGGGGACGGGGGCGGGGCGGCGGATATGGGGCGGGGATGGCGGTGGGAAGGCGGATATGGGGCGGGGACGGCGGCGGGAAAGCGAGTATGGGGCGGGGACGGGGTCGGGACGGCGGCAGAAGCGGCGCTGACAGAGGCGGCTAATTCCGCCCCGGGCTGTGTCAGAGCGCAACACTGTAAACATCCCCGGCAACGCCGTCTTTTAACATAATTACAAACGGATGGCATCGCGAAAAGCACCAACATACCCAACGTCGTGCTCCTATTGACATAGCCGGTGTCATTTGTAATTTATATGCATGTAGGAAAGGGCAAGTTCTAGCAAAGTAGCGCCGAATAACCCTCGTAGTTGAGGAGTCACGCTATCACGGTAATTCAAATATAATGTTTTGAAGAGACCATCATGATCATCAGCAGAAAGATCGTCCCGTTAAGCTCCTGCGAACTTCTTCAGTGTTCACTCATCGGTATCATCCTGCATGAATTCCGGTAGTGTTGGCTCACCAATCAGCTCCTGCGTGACAGTGTTGGCCCATCAATCAGCTCCTGTGTGACAGTGTTGGCTCACCAATCAGCTCCTGTGTGACAGTGTTGGCTCACCAATCAGCTCCTGTGTGACAGTGTTGGCCCACCAATCAGCTCCTGTGTGACAGTGTTGGCTCACCGATCAGCTTCTGTGTGACAGTGTTAGCTCACCAATCAGCTCCTGTGTGACAATTGACAGTGTTGGCTCACCAATCAGCTCATGTGTAACAATGTTGGCTCACCAGTCAGCTCCTGTGTGACAGTGTTGGCTCACCAATCAGTTCCTGTGTGACAGTGTTGGCTCACCAATCAGCTCCTGTGTGACAGTGTTGGCCCACCAATCAGCTCCTGTGTGACAGTGTTGGCTCACCAATCAGCTCCTGTGTGACAGTGTTAGCTCACGAATCAGCTCCTGTGTGACAATTGACAGTGTTGGCTCACCAATCAGCTCATGTGTGACAATGTTGGCTCACCAGTCAGCTCCTGTGTGACAGTGTTGGCTCACCAATCAGTTCCTGTGTGACAGTGTTGGCTCACCAATCAGCTCCTGTGTGACAGTTTTGGCTCACCAATCAGCTTCTGTGTGACAGTGTTAGCTCACCAATCAGCTCCTGTGTGACAATTGACAGTGTTGACTCACCAATCAGCTCATGTGTGACAATGTTGGCTCACCAATCAGCTCCTGTGTGACAGTGTTGGCTCACCAATCAGCTCCTGTGTGACAGTGTTGGCTCACCAATCAGCTCCTGTGTGACAATGTTAGCCCACCAATCAGCTCCTGTGTGACAGTGTTAGCCCATCAATCAGCTCCTGTGTGACAATTGACAGTGTTGGCCCACCGATCAGCTCCTGTGTGACAATGTTGGCCCACCGATCAGCTCCTGTGTGACAATGTTAGCCCACCAATCAGCTCCTGTGTGACAGTGTTAGCCCACCAATCAGCTCCTGTGTGACAGTGTTAGCCCACCAATCAGCTCCTGTGTGACAGTGTTGGCTCACTAATCAGCTCCTGTGTGACAATTGACAGTGTTGGCTCACCAATCAGCTCATGTGTGACAATGTTGGCTCACCAATCAGCCCCTGTGTGACAGTGTTGGCCCACCAATCAGCTCCTGTGTGACAGTGTTGGTTCACCAATTAGCTCCTGTGTGACAGTGTTGGCTCACCAATCAGCTCCTGTGTGACAATGTTGGCTCATCAATCAGCTCCTGCGTGACAGACGAGGGTGACAGTGTTGGCTCACCAATCAGCTCCTGTGTGACAGTGTTAGCTCACCAATCAGCTCCTGTGTGACAATTGACAGTGTTCGCTCACCAATCAGGTCATGTGTGACAATGTTGGCTCACCAATCAGCTCCTGCGTGACAATGTTGGCTCACCAGTCAGCCCCTGTGTGACAGTGTTGGTCCACCAATCAGCTCCTGTGTGACAATGTTGGCTCACCAATCAGCTCCTGTGTGACAATGTTGGCTCACCAATGAGCTCCTGTGTGACAGTGTTGGCTCACCAATCAGCTCCTGGGTGCCAGTGTTGGCTCACCAATAAGCTCCTATGTGACAGTGTTGGCTCACCAATCAGCTCCTGTGTGACAATGTTTGTGAACTTCGCTGCCCGGGTCATCTCAGGCAAGCGTAAATTTGATCATGTGTCTGATGTGCGAGATGCACTCGGCTGGCTCGAATCCCCCAACTTTTCACACTATCAGTCCGTATGCCTTTCTCACAAAATCATCAGTGCCAGAGAACCTGAGTGCATCGCCCGCCAGATATGTGCCAACCGAGACAATTCTGTTCATGCCCGCTCAACCCGACAGGATGATCTCCTACAGTTGCTCGCTATCCGCACAGAGGTCGGGCGGCGTGATTTATGTACAGGGTCCCACAGCAGATGAACGAGTTGCCAGCGGACTTTCGGGGCTTGAAGGGAGCGCACTTTAGAACAAGGCTGAAGGCTTACCTGTGTGATCTCGGTGGATCTTAATCAGTGTGTTTTTAGTGTTTTAGTGTCATTTTAGCATTCATCCGTTTTTGTCATGTGTCTTATAGTCATGTCATAGTTGGCCTGTGTATGTCTGCGTTCGGTACGAGTGTGAATGTTTTACATGCATGTCATTGTCCCATTTTACTGACGAGAGGGCCGTAATAGCCACAGTCGATGTGGATGGCCTTTAATAAAGTACTACTACCTAATGTTGGCTCACCAATCAGCTCCTGTGTGACAGTGTTGGCTCACCAATCAGCTCCTGTGTGACAGTGTTGGCTCACCAATCAGCTCCTGTGTGACAGTGTTGGCTCACCAATCAGCTCCTGTGTGACAGTGTAGGCCCACCAATCAGCTACTGTGTGACAGTGTTGGCTCACCAATCAGCTCCTGCGTGACTCCTCGTCGTGCCATCTGCGTCTCGATGTACTCCAGCGTGGCGTCCTCCTCGCAGATGTCGTACGCCATGTTACCGTCAGCGTTCACCGCCAGCAGGTTAGCGCCTCTGGAAACAGGGAGTCGTCACTGAACCGTCCACACACCCTCACCACTGGCGGATCCCGGGGGGGGGGGCTGCAGGGGCAAAAGTCCCCCATCCCAAGCTTGACAGGGGCGGCAATAGAAATTAGCCCCCTCAAAATTCGCTGAAACTGGCGATGAAAAATGGGTACTGCCTGCAAAAAACAACTTCTTGCGAAAGAAAGAAATCTTGTTTTTGCCTAGTTGGTGTTACCTCGATTTGGTAGCATTTTCTTAGCAGTAGGGATAGGGAAAGTGGCGCGTCTGACGCTATTTTGGAGAGATTCACAACCAACGTAAGTTATAATTTGACACGCAGCGCGCGTCGCAGCGTTTGGTCTCCTGTTGCCTGCTGCATGGCAGCGCGTGAGCGCGTGAGTGAATTTCCTTGTACAGGTACCTATGTTGTATGGAATTACTGGCGGATCCAAAGGGGGTGGCAGGGGCAAAAGCCCCCCCCCCCACATTCCAAGCTCGACAGGGGCGCCAATAGAAATTAACCCCACCCCCGAAATCCGCTGAAACTGGCAATGAAAATGGGTACTGCATGCGAAAAAAAATAACTTCTTGCGAAAGAAATATATTTTGTTTTGCCTCATTCGTGTTTCCTCTATTTGCTAGCATTTTGGTAGCGGTAGGGATAGGGAAAGTGGCGCATCTAGCGCTATTTTGGAGTGATTCACAACCAACGTACGTTATAACTTTACACGCAGCGTCGCGGCTGCCTGCAGTCTCCTGCTGCCTGCTGGGTGGCAGAAGAGCGCGAGAGTAAATTTCCTTACATAGGTACCACCTATGTTGTGTGGAATACGTCTACTAGTATTTATTAGTTTTTTTAAATTATAGTTTATTTTTAATTAGGGTCAGTACAAATTCCAATGTTCTTCTTTTTGTAGCTGGGGCATTGCACAACAAATCGACACAAAAGAAGAAGTGCAAAATGACACCGTCATGTCACCGATTATGGCCAAAATTGGTATACGGGGTACCCTGGGGAGCTTAAGTGAGCTGTGCAAGTTGTATTGCAGTGCAAGCAGTGGTTCAGGAGATATTGCCTCAGGCATTTTTATAAGGTCACGGAGCAGGTCAATCTTTGTCGGCCGATATGGCGGGGAATTTATGAAGCAATACGAATTTATTATATGTCGTTAAAATGGCAATGGGCTATTTTATAACATGGTGACATTTTTTTTTTCATTTTCGAAAATTTTCCAATTTAGTACGTTTTCGAAATTGTACTTCTTTTTTGGATACCTTTTCTCAAACATGTTTCTAACTTTTCGCTATGCTATTCTTAAAGTAGAGTAGAGCAGAAGACGACGACACGTTCTTAAGTGTAAGGACGTGCCAATTAAAGGGAATAGTTCACCTTTAACAAGGGGTTTGGACTGAGATAGCAGATTTGTAGAGCAGATCTAAAAATGGGTTGTGATGAAAGAATTACCTCCCTACGTTAAGTAATTTCGACACAGGACTAGTGGGCCCGGTTTCATGTCCGCCGTTCCGGGTCACGATCGGTACATGAACGCGGGCGCCGGAGGTAGGACTCTCTGGCACGTAGTATCTGATCACGACGCCTCAGCCGCCCGGGCGGCCGCTCAGCCGCACGGGCGGCGCGGCGGCCCCTTGACAGAGACTGAGCTTGGCGCCAGGCGGAGCGGGGCGGAGCCAGAACGCAAGCTACTATCGTACGATTTCTCGTGAAATACAAAGAGAAACTTACTTCTTTCTCCACATATATCCATCAGTTGTCCAAACCAAAGTCATATTCGTAGTTTTGAGCTCAAGATGCACCGTATGGCTGAATTTCAAGACAACTTTCAAGGTGACCTTAAAGTTAAAAATAAAATTGAGGGATATTTGCCTCAAAATATCTCAAATTTTGCCATTTTACATCCTATTTTATATAATAAAAAAAAATGTTATTCGCTAATAACTTTTGACTGAATAAAACTAGAATGGTACGGTAAACATCATTTTGCTGTTCTCATCAAGACGAGTTGAATGCTCTGCAGCATGACCTCTTGCTGACATTTGCTGACCTTGACCTTAAATTTAAAAGTTAGTTTTTTTATTTTGGGGATACCTACCCAAGCCAAATGTATTTCCCATTTTGACTTCATTATTGCTAAGTGTAAAAAAGTGTCGTTCAAACAAAACAAATAAAATTGATGGTTATTTGTTTTCAAATATGCTAAATTTGGTCATTGTATATGTTCTTATTGTGAAAGATGCTATTCTCCAATAACTTTTGACTGAACAAAGATAAAAAGGTAAAATGGACACCATTTTGTTACTTTCGTCAAGACGCGTTGAATGTATGACCTCTTTCTAACATTTGGTGACTTTCACCTAAGGTCAATGTCAAGGTTCAAGGTTAGGTTTCCAATTGTGGCCTATGTGACGATGTTATATATCTTGAAACTTGTCTTGTTGCGAGGAATTCGATTGTGCTTAAATAACGCCTGTTCGTCAATGGCAACATTTAAATTCATATTCATTTTAATTTGAATGTCGAATGGTAAATTCATAACTTCCTTCTCGGTGTAAAAAAAGCCCGAACATGTCTCAGTTAGCTTTATAATCATCAACGATCACGCAATTATTTTAATACCAATGAATTCCTATCTTCAAGACAAGTTCAAAGATATATAACATCGCCGTGTAGGTCTAATGTGGAAATGTGACCTTGTGCCGTGACCTTGACCTTAGGTCATGGTCATCAAATGTCAGAAAGAAGTCATGCTGCACAACATTCAACGCGTCTGGATGATAACAACAAAATGACGTTTACCGTGCCCTTCTGGTTTTATTCAGTCAAAAGGTATAAGCGAATAACTAATTTGTATATAAAATAGCATGTAAAATGAGAAAACATGAGATATTTGGAGGCAAATATCCATTAATTTTATTTTTGCACTTCACTGACACGTCATTACACGTATGAATAGCATAACGAAGAAAAAATAACCCAAGTCCGCAGAAGGAAAAAATGGGGTACATTTTAGGTCATATGGAGGCCCCTGGGGCCCGGAAGGCCCCCAGTGAAATTAGCCCCCCATATTGGGAGGCTAGATCCGCCAGTGACCCTCACCACACCAGCCGCACTGCAGGGACAAGGTTGTCGTTACCATAACGAGTCAAGTCGTCATGCTACTCTCACATTGCCGGATCCGATGCCTCAGCGGGTCAGACTGTGAGGATAGTCTAGTCACTCGTGTTTGGCCCCGTGATGGTGGACGCTGATTATCAAATCCTGCGTCCCGGCACCTGCGTCACCTGCGTCACCTGCGTCACCTGCGTCACCTGCGTCACCAGCGTCACCTGCGTCACCTGCGTCACCTGCGTCACCTGCGTCACCTGCGTCACCTGCGTCACCTGCGGTACATGCGTCACCTGCGTCACCTGCGTCACCTGCGTCACCTGCGTCACCTGCGTCACCTGCGTCACCTGCGTCACCTGCGTCACCTGCGTCCCGGCACCTGCGTCCCGGCACCTGCGTCCCGGCACCTGCGTCACCTGCGTCCCGGTACCTGAGTTACCTGCATCCCGGCACCTGCGTCACCTGCGTCCCGGCACCTGCGTCACCTGCGTCCCGGCACCTGCGTCACCTGCGTCCCGGCACCTGCGTCACCTGCGTCCCGGCACATGCGTCACCTGCGTCCCGACACCTGCGTCACCTGCGTCCCGGCACCTGCGTCACCTGCGTCCCGGCACCTGCGTCACCTGCGTCCCGGCACCTGCGTCACCTGCGTCCCGGCACCTGCGTCACTTGCGTCCCGGCACCTGCGGCACCTGCGTCCCGGCACCTGCGTCACCTGCGTCCCGGCACCCGCGTCACCTGCGCGTCCCGGCACCTGCGTCACCTGCGTCCCTGCACCTGCGTCACCTGCGTCCCGACACCTGCGTCACCTGCGTCCCGGCACCTGCGTCACCTGCGTCCCGACACCTGCGTCACCTGCGTCCCGGTACCTGAGTTACCTGCGTCCCGGCACCTGCGTCACCTGCGTCCCGGCACCTGCGTCACCTGCATCCCGACACCTGCGGCACCTGCATCCCGGCACCTGCGTCACCTGCGTCCCGGCACCTGCGTCACCTGCATCCCGACACCTGCGGCACCTGCATCCCGGCACCTGCGTCACCTGCGCCCCGGCACCTGCGTCCCGGTACCTGCGTCACCTGCATCCCGACACCTGCGGCACCTGCATCCCGGCACCTGCGTCACCTGCGTCACCTGCGTCACCTGCGTCACCTGCGTCCCGGCACCTGCGTCACCTGCATCCCGACACCTGCGTCACCTGCATCCCGTCACCTGCGTCACCTGCGTCCCGGCACCTGCGTCACCTGCATCCCGACACCTGCGTCACCTGCATCCCGACACCTGCGGCACCTGCATCCCGGCACCTGCGTCACCTGCGTCACCTGCGTCACCTGCGTCCCCTGCGTCACCTGCGTCACCTGCGTCCCGGCACCTGCGTCACCTGCATCCCGACACCTGCGTCACCTGCATCCCGCCACCTGCGTCACCTGCGTCCCGGCACCTGCGTCACCTGCATCCCGACACCTGCGTCACCTGCATCCCGGCACCTGCGTCACCTGCGTCCCGGCACCTGCGTCACCTGCATCCCGACACCTGCGTCACCTGCATCCCGACACCTGCGTCACCTGCGTCCCGGCACCTGCGGCACCTGCATCCCGGCACCTGCGTCACCTGCGTCCCGGCACCTGCGTCACCTGCGTCCCGACACCTGCGTCACCTGCGTCCCGGTACCTGCGTCACCTGCATCCCGGCACCTGCGTCGGTATGCCGACACAACTTCAAAGGATTTACTTCTAACGGCAGAACTTTCAAGTCAAAACTTACACGCGTCAAAACTGCCAATGGAAAAACTTGTATTGGAGAAAGTTATTCGCGTCAAAACTTCCAAAGCAAAAACTTCTAAACGCCAAAACTCCCAAACTTCAAAACTTACGAAGCCAAATCTTCTTCGCGACAACACTTCCCATGAAATTGCTTCCAATTCCAAAACTTCTAAGCGACAAAACTACTAATGGCAAAACTTCCAAGCGACAAAACTTCCAACCATCAAAACTTCCAAAGCAAAAACTTATCTGCGGCAAGACTTCCAATGAAATATCTTCCAATTCCAAAACTTCTAATGACAAAACTTCCAAGCGAAACTTCCTTTTAGTGTATGTATCGCTTGTTTTCAGTACTTTTAACCACGGCAATGTTTTTTCTTCTTTTAGTGTATTTATCGCTCGTTTTCAGCACGGCGACATTTCCATATTTCTTCCGACAAAGCCGTTATTATTATTAACAGGTTAGGTTGTCTAAATACATCGGACAACTTAATTACGCCGGAGGGTTATGTTTTGTCTACGAGATGGTCTGGGGGGGGTGGGTCCGGGGGCGACAGACCCCCGGTAGGGCCGCAGCGCAGCGAGCGAATGCGAGTGGAGCGTTCTAAACGTGGGTCCCTGCGACCGTAATTGCTGTAAAGGTTAGGTCAGGTTCGATTATGTTATTACAATTTTTTCCTGCCACACCCTGGTTAAAATTACCGTGGTTAAAAGTACCGAAAACGAGCGATAAATACAAACAAACATTGCCATGGTTAAAAGTACTGAAAATAGGCGATACATACACTAAAGTTTTGACTTTTGTAGGTTTTTGTTTCAGAAGTTTTGACGCTTGTAAGTTTTTTTCATTAGAAGTTTTAACTCATGGAAGTTTTTGCTTTACAAGTTCTGGCATTATAGGTTTTACGCTTGGAAGTTTTTTCATTAGAAGTTTTGACTGTTGGAAGTATTATCACTTGGGAGTTTTTGCTTTAGAAGTTTTGTCGCGAAGAAGTTTTCGCATTGGAAGTTTTCCCTTTATAAGTTTGTCTTCTGGAAGTTTTGGCATTGTAATTGTTTTGACGCTAAGACGTTTTGACGCTTATAAGTTTTTGCATTGGAAGTTTTGACGCTTGTAAGTTTTTCCATTGAAGTTTTGACGCTTGTAAGTTTTTCCATTGGAAGTTTTGACGCTTGAAGTTCTGCATTAGCAGTTTTGACGTGGAACCACTTGTATCATCAGCCAGGCGGCACCGAATCCTATCTCCCTTCCCCGTAATGCAACTTATATAGGGAAACGTCGCATACTTATAGGACTGGGAAGAGGTGGAGCAAGATCTACTTGGTATCGGCCTCTCCCAGCCCCCCCCCCCCCCCCCCCATCGTCACAGCTCTGTGACAGTATTGTATCCAATCGTTGGTGGTGGGAAAGGTTGATCAGCGTTAGGTTGGTGGCAGTCGCTGCATCCCGACTCATCGTTAGGGTGCTGACCAGATTAGCCAACTGGCCAGGACACACGAACCAAAGAGACGGCTCAGCACCAATACTTACTCTACTCCCTGGCTACAGCTGGCAGTTCCAAATCCTACAGAATCCCCCTACCTGACGTCGAAATAACTGATTTCACACTCACTGATCCCACACTCCCTGGTCTCACACTCCTTGATCCCACACTCTCTGACTTCACACTCATTTATCTCACTCTCCCTGATCTCAAACTCCCTGATCCTCCCTGATTTCACACTCCCTGATCTCACACTCTCTGATCTCACACTCCCTGATCCCACACTCCCTGATCTTACACTCCCTGATCTCATACTCCCTGATCTCACACTCCCTGATCTCACACTCCCTGATCTCACACTCCCTGATCTCACACTCCCTGATCCCACACTCCCTGATCTTACACTCCCTGATCTTACACTCCCTGGTCTCAAACTCCCTGATCTTACACTCCCTGATCTTACACTCCC
>JAXIVJ010006139.1:20000-27500 GCA_036785665.1 Chirona hameri
GGTCCCGGTGGATTTGGGCGACTTCTGGATGGGGTGAACAAGGGTTAGCTTCCATGAATCGGGAACATGATGCGACACGAGGCTACTATTTACAATGTGAGTAATGACGTGACTAAGTGATGACAGACATATTTTCACAAAACGGATACAAAGCCCGTCAGAACCACACGCGGCAGAGTTGCGCATCCGCGAAATCACACGGCACAAGTCATCCGGCGAGATGGGTGCCACCTGGAAGCGGCCGGTGTCTACCCGAGGTAGGCGGGCCGGCAGCTCGGGTCCGGACGAGTCCACCTGGCGGGACGCGTCGGTGCCAACTCGTAATGTTTCGCAGCTCCGTGTTATTTATATAGCCAATGTATTGCAGCCGCGTGTTATTTGTATCCGGTAATGTTTCGCACCTCCGTGTTATTTATATAGCCAATGTATTGCAGCCGCGTGTTATTTGTATCCGGTAATGTTTCGCACCTCTGTGTTATTTATATAGCCAATGTATTGCAGCCGCGTGTTATTTGTATCCGGTAATGTTTCGCACCTCCGTGTTATTTATATAGCCAATGTATTGCAGCCGCGTGTTATTTGTATCCGGTAATGTTTCGCACCTCCGTGTTATTTATATAGCCAATGTATTGCAGCCGCGTGTTATTTGTATCCGGTAATGTTTCGCACCTCCGTGTTATTTATATAGCCAATGTATTGCAGCCGCGTGTTATTTGTATCCGGTAATGTTTCGCACCTCCGTGTTATTTATATAGCCAATGTATTGCAGCCGCGTGCTATTTGTATCCGGTAATGTTTCGCACCTCCGTGTTATTTATATAGCCAATGTATTGCAGCCGCGTGTTATTTGTATCCGGTAATGTTTCGCACCTCCGTGTTATTTATATAGCCAATGTATTGCAGCCGCGTGTTATTTGTATCCGGTAATGTTTCGCTGCTCCGTGTTATTTATATAGCCAATGTATTGCAGCCGCGTGTTATTTGTATCCGGTAATGTTTCGCACCTCCGTGTTATTTATATAGCCAATGTATTGCAGCCGCGTGTTATTTGTATCCGGTAATGTTTCGCACCTCCGTGTTATTTATATAGCCAATGTATTGCAGCCGCGTGTTATTTGTATCCGGTAATGTTTCGCACCTCCGTGTTATTTATATAGCCAATGTATTGCAGCCGCGTGTTATTTGTATCCGGTAATGTTTCGCACCTCCGTGTTATTTATATAGCCAATGTATTGCAGCCGCGTGTTATTTGTATCCGGTAATGTTTCGCACCTCCGTGTTATTTATATAGCCAATGTATTGCAGCCGCGTGTTATTTGTATCCGGTAATGTTTCGCACCTCCGTGTTATTTATATAGCCAATGTATTGCAGCCGCGTGTTATTTGTATCCGGTAATGTTTCGCACCTCCGTGTTATTTATATAGCCAATGTATTGCAGCCGCGTGTTATTTGTATCCGGTAATGTTTCGCACCTCCGTGTTATTTATATAGCCAATGTATTGCAGCCGCGTGTTATTTGTATCCGGTAATGTTTCGCAGCTCCGTGTTATTTATTTAGCCAATGTATTGCAGCCGCGTGTTATTTGTATCCGGTAATGTTTCGCAGCTCCGTGTTATTTATATAGCCAATGTATTGCAGCCGCGTGTCATTTGTATCCGGTAATGTTTCGCACCTCCGTGTTATTTATATAGCCAATGTATTGCAGCCGCGTGTTATTTGTATCCGGTAATGTTTCGCAGCTCCGTGTTATTTATATAGCCAATGTATTGCAGCCGCGTGTTATTTGTATCCGGTAATGTTTCGCACCTCCGTGTTATTTATATAGCCAATGTATTGCAGCCGCGTGTTATTTGTATCCGGTAATGTTTCGCACCTCCGTGTTATTTATATAGCCAATGTATTGCAGCCGCGTGTTATTTGTATCCGGTAATGTTTCGCAGCTCCGTGTTATTTATATAGCCAATGTATTGCAGCCGCGTGTTATTTGTATCCGGTAATGTTTCGCACCTCCGTGTTATTTATATAGCCAATGTATTGCAGCCGCGTGTTATTTGTATCCGGTAATGTTTCGCACCTCCGTGTTATTTATATAGCCAATGTATTGCAGCCGCGTGTTATTTGTATCCGGTAATGTTTCGCACCTCCGTGTTATTTATATAGCCAATGTATTGCAGCCGCGTGTTATTTGTATCCGGTAATGTTTCGCACCTCCGTGTTATTTATATAGCCAATGTATTGCAGCCGCGTGTTATTTGTATCCGGTAATGTTTCGCACCTCCGTGTTATTTATATAGCCAATGTATTGCAGCCGCGTGTTATTTGTATCCGGTAATGTTTCGCACCTCCGTGTTATTTATATAGCCAATGTATTGCAGCCGCGTGTTATTTGTATCCGGTAATGTTTCGCAGCTCCGTGTTATTTATATAGCCAATGTATTGCAGCCGCGTGTTATTTGTATCCGGTAATGTTTCGCACCTCGGCGCTATCTGTATCAGTTACTGTGCCGCAGCGCCGTCCTATTTGCGACCCTGGCGCCCTCGCTATCGGAACCTTTACTATATTTCTTCTCTCAGCAATGCCAGCGGACCGGAGACGGAATGGCAAAACACGCCAACCAAAAGCTAGGAAAATGTCCGGGCGGCAGTTCCGGCATGTTTTCACCCTCACTATCAATTTTGAAGTGAAACATACAGGCATATACGCTCACACGGCGTTACATTGGACAATATCGTGTTCAGTAACGTGCGGCGAATGGTTTAAAGCTTGGTAGTATCGCTATTAAGGGAATTGGGCTATGATGGTTTTGCCAGAGCTCTGTCGCTGCTGGAGAGTTGTGAACTGTTTGCCGGTCTGTCTGTCGATGGCGCAGCCGTGTCCGATCGGCTGGTGTTCTCCTGGGGGGGGGGGGGAGGGGGGGGGGGGGGGGGTTGACAGGGATTACCAGTGGGCCAGACCGTGAGAGAAAGAGCAGGGTAATAAGGGAATGAGGGATAAGCGCAGGTGGTAATGGGGATGGGCGCAGGTGGTAATGGGAGCATATATAAGGGCGCAGGTGGTAATGAGGGATAAGCGCAGTTGGTAATGGGGGATGAGCGCAGGTGGTAACTGATAATGTGGGGTGAGCGCAGGTGGTAACTGGTAATGTGGGGTGAGCGCAGGTGGTAACTGGCAATGTGGGATGAGCGCTGTTAGTAATGGGGGATGAGCGCAGGTGGTAATGGGAGGTGGGCGCAGGTGGTAATGGGGGATGGGCGCAGTTGTTAATGGGAGATGAGCGCAGGTGGTAACTGGTAATGTGGGATGAGCGCAGGTGGTTATGGGGATGGGCGCAGTTGGTAATGTGGGATGAGCGCAGTTGGTAATGCGGGATGAGCGCAGGTGGTTATGGGGATGAGCGCAGTTGGCAATAGGGGATGAGCGCAGGTGGTAATGTGGGATGAGCGCAGTTGGTAATAGGGGATGAGCGCAGGTGGTTATGGGGATGGGCGCAGTTGGTAATGTGGGATGAGCGCAGTTGGTAATAGGGGATGAGCGCAGGTGATTATGGGAATAGGCGCAGTTGGTAATGTGGGATGAGCGCAGTTGGTAATGGGGATGAGCGCAGGTGGTTATGGGGATGGGCGCAGTTGGTAATGTGGGATGAGCGCAGTTGGTAATAGGGGATGAGCGCAGGTGGTTATGGGGATGGGCGCAGTTGGTAATGTGGGATGAGCGCAGTTGGTAATGTGGGATGAGCGCAGGTGGTTATGGGGATGAGCGCAGTTGGTAATAGGGGATGAGCGCAGGTGGTAATGGGGATGGACGCAGTTGGTAATAGGGGATGAGCACAGGTGGTAATGGGGAATGTACGCAGGTGGTAATTGGAGGAACGGTCAAGGCGTGTGCCAGCCCTGCTGCCGAGGTGGGCGTTAATGAGGTGACACCGGAGTCAGCTATTGACGGATTGTCTCAGTGCTGGAGTCTGCCATGCCGCCCTCGGACTGCACACAGGCAACAGCTGAAGGGATGTACTGTTAGCACCGTTGATAGTGGTGCAAAAATAACCCAAATGTGTTCACAGAAACGAAACAAATTTGAATTTATGCTTCGAAAAACAGCACATAAACTAGTTTCTTAAATATGTAGACATCCAGCTATCGTTGATTATGTGTCTGCTGATTGGTGATGATTTATGACAGCTGGCGACATTTCTTTCGACCTGGAGTACCTATATGTGCAGAGAAGAACTGAGACACGTCACTGGTGGCATTGCATGGGATGTCTCGATCGGGATGGTGGGATGTAGCCGACCGTATCAGCTGGCCAGTCAGACGAGGACTGACGACCGAACTGCCGACCGTGTCAGCTGGCCAGTCAGACGAGGACCGACGACCCAACTGACGACGACAGATCGCCAACTAAATCTGGCGCCGCTCATTATAGACGTCCTATTCGGCCTTAACGATACCCGTCTGTCTATGTTCACGTCACGGCTAAAATTGGATCTGGCGCTCGCTTCAGCGTGAATTTATGTCCTAGTCCAGACATGTTACATGCTGCAGTTGATTTAATTATGTTGTCCTTTGAGATGCACCACGGACGGAATTGAAGCAAATGCTGTTTACTAAATTTTCCCGCTTTTGTGTAAGCGCTTCCGAAGATGAATGCCGGGTTGTTTGCCTCCCATTCATTTTGTGTTGGCCTCTTGAGTAGTGCGTCAATGGTTTGCAGTGCACTAAAGTGCCCTCTCACAGCATTAGGTGTCTGGGGATGAAGCACTTCAGTTTCCATCATCCTGGAGAAGGAGAAAGGAGAAATGCGAGCTGGAGAAATGGTAAATTGTACTATTTGTAAGCGTTTGAGTTGTTATTTTGGGAAACAGATTATTAAAACAAATGGGTAGCGTAAGGATGCCGTGGCCCCCGGCATACAGGACCGAGTCGGCTGTATCAGTCCACCATATATGTGCCGTGGCCCCCGGCATACAGGACCGAGTCGGCTGTATCAGTCCATCATATATGTGCCGTGGCCCCCGACATACAGGACCGAGTCGGCTGTATCAGTCCATCATATATGTGCCGTGGCCCCCGGCATACAGGACCGAGTCTGCTGTATCAGTCCATCATATATGTGCCGTGGCCCCCGACATACAGGACCGAGTCGGCTGTATCAGTCCATCATATATGTGCCGTGGCCCCCGGCATACAGGACCGAGTCTGCTGTATCAGTCCATCATATATGTGCCGTGGCCCCCGGCATACAGGACCGACTCGGTTGTATCAGTCCATCTGTGCCGTGGCCCCCGTCATACAGGACCGAGTCGGCTGTATCAGTCTACCATATATGTGCCGTGGCCCCCGACATACAGGACCGAGTCGGCTGTATCAGTCCATCATATATGTGCCGTGGCCCCGGCATACAGGACCGAGTCGGCTGTATCAGTCCATCATATATGTGCCGTGGCCCCCGGCATACAGGACCGAGTCGGCTGTATCAGTCCATCATATATGTGCCGTGGCCCCCGGCATACAGGACCGAGTCGGCTGTATCAGTCCATCTGTGCCGTGGCCCCCGGCATACAGGACCGAGTCGGCTGTATCAGTCCATCATATATGTGCCGTGGCCCCCGGCATACAGGACCGAGTCGGCTGTATCAGTCCATCTGTGCCGTGGCCCCCGGCATACAGGACCGAGTCGGCTGTATCAGTCCATCATATATGTGCCGTGGCCCCCGACATACAGGACCGAGTCGGCTGTATCAGTCCATCATATATGTGCCGTGGCCCCCGACATACAGGACCGAGTCGGCTGTATCAGTCCATCATATATGTGCCGTGGTCCCCGGCATACAGGACCGACTCGGTTGTATCAGTCCATCTGTGCCGTGGTCCCCGGCATACAGGACCGAGTCGGCTGTATCAGTCCATCATATATGTGCCGTGGCCCCCGACATACAGGACCGAGTCGGCTGTATCAGTCCATCATATATGTGCCGTGGCCCCCGACATACAGGACCGAGTCGGCTGTATCAGTCCATCATATATGTGCCGTGGCCCCCGACATACAGGACCGAGTCGGCTGTATCAGTCCATCATATATGTGCCGTGGCCCCCGACATACAGGACCGAGTCGGCTGTATCAGTTCATCATATATGTGCCGTGGCCGTCAATAGCTGACTCCGGCATACAGGACCGAGTCGGCTGTATCAGTCCATCTGTGCCGTGGCCCCCGGCATACAGGACCTGTTGCACACCATCGAGGGGTAGCCGGTAGCCGTATGTCGGTCTGGGCAGCCGGCCGGTGCCGTGACCACGGCAGGGGCCACACAAGCACACGCATTTTTCCCCCGGAGCAGCTAAAGCCATGTTCCCGGGGGGGGGGGGGGGGGAATTACATCTGGCAATTTGCCAGGACAAGAATTACGTTAACCGGTTTATGTGAACCCGGAGCAAGCTAGGGAATAGGGTGTCTATTTTACGTTAAATGAATTGTTCAAAGTAAATATAATGTCTATCTTACGTTAAGTATTTCGTTCAAATGCAAAATTAAGTAAAACACGCGACACACATACATACATATTTTATTACATACACACATCACATACACTTGAACATACACTTGTGAAACGGTGCCAGTGTTGACGGAGCTGGGGCGCCATCATTGCAGCAACGGGAGACTGTTGTCAGTCTTCCTGGCTCCGGCACCCCGGCGAGACCTGGTTGTGGGATGTATTTTGCTGGGAGAAAAGTCCTAAATAATACAAAACAGCGTCTAACGAAAAGGGGAAAAACCTGCGCAGAAAGCCAAAATTGCGCTAGGCAAAAAATCCCTGTTATATTTTATTAACTAATCGTGTTTGGTAAAAAAAAGGAGGCCAATCAATTCAGAATAATTATCACCCAGCAGCGTTTGAAGATTTAATGTGATACGATTTTGTTGTGTGTAATCAATTATTTTCTGACGTTTGTAATTGTGTACCGGGCAAGTAATTAGTAATTGTTTAATTGTATAACGTGGATAACCTGGGCAGTGTTGGCAATTTGGGGGCGGAAGATTGTCTAGAATATAATAATGCGTAATTTTTGTATGACCGAGGCGGAGGCGTGCTAATACTATTTCTTTTTCTCTACATTTCTGGTTACTAGATATACAATGTTTGACTTTTGGCTTGATCGGATGAAGGTGAAAACGCGGAGCAGCGTCCCACTCGCGCTGGCGCAATATGCTAAATTGTAGATTTATATAATTTAAAAAGTCTGATACAGGGCTTGGAGGATGGTTTTCTGAAGGTAATTCTAGGCTTAATTTCGCTAGTCTGTCGGCTTCCTCGTTTCCCGGAATACCTGCGTGTCCCGGGATCCAGAGAAACTTGATTGCGCTGTTTTTGTTATTTAAATATTTGATTAGCTGTCTAATTTTGAATACTATCGGGTTTCTGCAGTCCCGAATCGAGGAAATGCAAAAGAGCGAGGCGGACGAATCTGTGCATATGATTACTTCTTTAAGTTTTTCCTTTC
>JAXIVJ010006139.1:30000-68919 GCA_036785665.1 Chirona hameri
GCACGCACGCACGCACGCACGCACGCACGCACGCACGCACGCACGCACGCACGCACGCACACACACACACACACACACACACACACACACACACACACACACACACACACACACACACACACACACACACACACACACACACACACACACACACACACACACACACACACACACACACACACACACACACACACACACACACACACACACACACACACACACACACACACACACACACACACACACACACACACACACACACACACACACACACACACACACACACACACACACACACACACACACACACACACACACACACACACACACACACACACACACACACACACACACACACACACACACACACACACACACACACACACACACACACACACACACACACACACACACACAGTCCTGAGCAAACGGCGGTGAGTAGCAGAGAGGACGGCGAACAGCCGCCTCGCCTCGCCTCGTCTCGTCTCGCCTCGCCTCGCTACACCCGCCCTATCGACCCAACCGAGCATGACGGCCGGCATCTGACCGGCGGTGGCCAGCAGCGCCGGCCGCCGCCGCGCGGAGATCGCCGCGGTGACACCAGAGATGGTACCACGAGTACCACGGTGCAGAGGCCCGGGACGGCGGCAGCCACGCGTGATCTGCAGATAGACGGCACCTGATGCAGATAGACGGCCTGCACTCACCTGATGGAGCGCGGTGAGTCCGTCTTCATTGGTGGAGTTGGGGTCCACTCGCAGGGTGATCAGGCGCCTCACTGCAAAACAAACAGAACGCGCGTCAGTGCCAACGGTCTCTGAAACTTGCATAGCATGCCGCGGGAAGAAACGTCACTGAAACTGATGCAATGTGCCACCGAGCAAGGGTTCGAGGAACAAATTTAAAGGACGCCACTGCAACACACGTACTGAAACAAATATGGTGATTGTCACTGACGAGCAAACCCACAAAACAGCAACAAAACCAATACTCAGCTTAGAAGTTAAATAGCCTATATGCATGTATGCATGGGCGTCGCTACCACTACGGACAGTACGGACAGTGTCCGTCCAAGTGTGCGTGTGCGTGCGTGTGCGTCGCGTGGCCTGCCCCAATCACGCGAACCTCCAAAAACTTGTACGGACTATCCGTACAAGTTTGCGGAACCATTTGAAGGTGCAGAATTAGAGATGGATACCTGAAATGTTTATATTATAATTATCTTCAGATGGACTTTTTGTGACGAATCGTGACGAATTACCTCTGTTCATGGAACTTATTGCTCAACAGAAGAAGAAGAAAAAAACATCTTATTGTCCCCTCCCCAACTTGAACGGACAAATGGCTAGTTGGAATGAAATGTAAACGTTTTACGTCTGGAGTTCGAAATAGGAGTATGTGCGAAAATGGCAAGAGGCATGGACATTTTGTCCTTGTCATTGCTAAAACGTTTAGCCGTTTAGTGAGCGGTGCTTGATGTGAAAGCGGGTACTGCAAGTTTGGGGACGATATTGGCGGTAGTTGACGAGATATTGCGAAATACGTGAGGAAGCAAAACAAAATACTCTCGTGTTAGTCATTAGTCCAGTAACATAAATGGTCAGGCCGTAATTTTACTGAACTGTATTTGGCATCTCCTGGCGCTGACAACGCTGATGCACGCGCGTTTTATTTTACATGCATCCAAGCTCAGTGTATTAGGCCTAACCCGCGCCGTGCCGGGGAGAGGGGCGTTTGGATGTGCCTCCTGAAATTTTAGGAAATGCAAGGAACAAACGGGAGAGCTAGAGACGTGCTAGCTAGAGACGTGTGACTGATACCACAGTGTTTATCTCGTCGACATGCGTCTCCCCATATGCAACATGACCAACCTGGGCCACCAAATGACCTTGACCTGAGGTAATATTTTGAACTTGACCCGATCCGGTCACCATAAGTATGGTTCGGATCGTTTTGCCGAGGCAAGCACGATGGCGTTACAATTATTGCCCTATCTTGATTAGGTAAAAAGTTATGCACGAACAACTTTTGGGAAGAAAATGCCAACATGACCTTTGGTTACCTCTGGAGCCCAAGCTATTGACCTTATATAACATTTGAGGACACATAAGCATCATTTTTGCAAGAGCTTTCGATTGCGTTTCTCCGTTTGTTCCAAGCTATCATAGTTCACGAGATATGTGGGGTAGTTCTGGAGCGAAGTCTTAAACTTGGAAAATTTCACCTTTGATGACCTCTAGTGACATCAATATTGAACTGAGCGAAAATGTCACAAGCGTAGGAACAAAAGGGCGGAAAAGCGATGGCCGTCCCACTTTTGGGCTATTTTTTGGCTAAAATATTTCGCTAAATTATGCCGATAAAACAAAATATTTTTTTTTCTCGAAAGAAATATATTTCGATAACATAGACACGCATGTTCAGTAGGTATAGATTGCGAAAGTGGCGCAAAATTCGAAAATGGCACATGTTATGATCTTGTGTGCTTCGGGGGAGTATTCTGGGACAGTGGTAAGACTTTTGCTTTCTGTGCCGGGGACCAGGGTTCAAATCCCTCGGCGGACCTCTCAAAAATTCGTCCCGGCCCCCAAATCCCTCGAAACAGGGTGAGAGTTCCAGTTAGCGCTTTGGTCGCAGGAGGAAATGGTGCTTGGTCCAGACTGGTTATTGATTCGACTCTGATTGAATCGATTGAAATCGTTCAATCAAAATCCCTTGAATCAAGGAATAATCGATTCACCCCCGGATTGTTTGATTCATGAGTCATGATTCAATCAAAACCCGCATAGAAGCAAGGCTGATTGAATAAAAAAGACTGTGTAATGCTATTTCAATGGTGAGTCAAACGTGATTTGATCCAAAAAAAATTGATTCTTTGAATCGGAAAGAATCATTTCTCAAAATGGTTATCCATGAATAAAACGGTGAATTAATCATTTATATTCCAAAATGAATGGTGATTGAATCCTTCCAAAAAAGGTGAATCAATTACCAGTCTGGCTTGGTCTACTACATTGTGTGCTTCGAAAGAAGAATAGAAGTGACCTGTAAAAAGCTAGAAACTTGGTTAAATAATTATTTATATAATTAGTAAGTACAAATGTAATAACTATATCATCATTGCTTACACAACTAGGATAATATTGTCAGTGGCGAAGGGTTAGTTAGCTCGCTGGTCCAGTAACGCTGCTTTTATCACATGCTTACATATGAAGCTGCTCGACACAGCGCTACGTTTTATGACACAACGCTGAATGACAGGACAAAACGTCTAATATATTCAGCAGGAGAGCCCTTACATCCAGAGTATGCAGTAAGTGATTTCTCGACATGGCCTTCATCACTGCTATCTCAGCTCTAAAAATCCCATTATGAAAGTGACTGGTTTCCTTTAAACACCGTATTGACATCCCTGCCAAAGATCACGTTCTACCCCCCCCCCCCCCCCCCGCTCGAAATGTTCGATGTCATGGTGTGTCCGTACAAGTTTTGAAACCGTGGCGACGCCATTGCCTATATGATTCATACAGCAAATGGCATTGCTATGAAATCGCTTGTATGAACATGTTGGCTGAAATGACACTAGGACTGAGTGCTGAACCCCATAGGACTACTGGAACCAATAGGACTATTGGACCGCCATCAGCGCTGCTAGATCAATACTAGACCTGGACAATACACATATATTTGAACATATTACTGAAATTGTTTTGGAATTGAATTGTTGAAAGAATGAAATTGTTTGGGCAGCATCAACGCATAACCCAAGATAGTGCCATCCATATTGAATAACAAAGAGGAGCCATTTAATCTGGTCGGGCAGCTGGAGTCGGCGGCGCGGCGCGGCCAGCAGCCGGCTGATGCAAGCGACCCTCTCATCACCCTGAGAGCCTCCGACGGCGCGCCTCATTTGGTCCTCACCTCCATCCCGTGGGCCGACAGACGGACAGAACCCCCCCCCCCCCCCCCCCTACACCGTGCGACGTCACACACGCGTGTCACGAGACCCGACCACGCCGTGTGACGTCACACACGCGTGTCACGAGACCCGATCACACCGTGTGACGTCACACACGCGTGTCACAAGACCCGACCACACCGTGTGACGTCACACACGCGTGTCACGAGACCCGACCACACCGTATGACGTCACACACTCGTGTCACGTAGCCCGCCCCAATGTGTGACGTCACACACGCGTGTCACGAAACCTTCCCCACCGTGTGACGTCACACACGCGCATCACGTGGCCCACCTCACTATGTGACGTCACACATGCGTGTCACGTGGCCTGTCCCAATGTGTGACGTCACATACGCGCACCACGTGACCCACCTCACTATGTGACGTTACACATGCGTGTCACGTGACCTGCCCCAATGTGTGACGTCACGGTTGACGTCATGTGTGACGTCACGGTGTGACGTCCGGTTGTTCAGGGACAGTCAGAGTCTTCATCCATATCAACTCCCTACGTTAATTTCGTTAGCAGGCGACAATGACAGGTAGGGGACAGTACCAAAGAAGATGGACAGTTGAACTCTTCGCACAGAGAACGCATTGCAAAGTAAGTCGACGGACAAGGTCGACAGCAAGACCTTCCCGAACGTTAAACTAATGCCAACGGAGGTCAGCACGATCTGCTCGAATGCAAACTACTCCAAAGTTGCGGTCAGAAAAAGAGCGACACTGGAAGTGAAGCTGAATTTGAAGACAAACATGAACATTTTCATTGGCGAAGGTTCCAAAATGCTATGAAGTGGCCTGCATTTATCGACTCTTCGGAGTTATCTTTACTATCTGTTGTATTGCAAAAATGTAGTTATCTGGCAAATATGTTTTTTATGATTAGTTAAAATGTTTTTCACTTCGTTACTCATACAGACATTCAAACATTCATATAAAACAGTCATGCTAGAAGTAGCCTATTGCCACAATAATCCAAGTAATGGAACTGATCACCATATTGGGCCAGTCATCTCTCAATTTTACATCCCACCAGCTCAGCAGCCAGAGCAGCAACTTCGTCCTGCAGACGTCGGGCTTCACAATCGAGTTTCAAATCAGCTTTGAGCTGCTGATCGTTGGACTGACTAGAGAGCAGTTCGGCGGTATATGGCCGGAAAACTGCTGAGCGGTATATGGCCGGAAAACTGCTGAGCTGACGCCGCCGATGACCGGACATGGCTGGTCAATTCGCCGCCACCGCCGCCGGCGTGGCACGGCTGGCAGCCGACGCAGCAGTTGTCCAGTGTCGACGCGTCGATTGCGACGATTGCGATGTTCGACGGAGGCGGCGTCGCTCGGCGAGGCGAAAGGTAATCAAATCATCTGGACACCTGCGGTCTCGGACGTCGTCTCCAGCGGCGATCAGTCGCCACCAGCGCCGCGCCGGCTCAGTCTGATGACGTCACTGCGCTGGCGGCTGACGTCAGCTGACAACTGACAACTGACCGCCGCTAATGGACAACCGACAATTGGCCGGTAACACAGGAGATCAATTGTGCTCGAACGGCAAAGGGATGCTGTTCATTTTTGTCAGCTGAAGGCACTGTATGAATAAAACGAGATCGTATTTTTACAGTGCAAAAGGTGTGGCGAGGGTGTCACCCGATCCTGCATGCTAGTCATTGTGGCCATCTTTTGTTTGGTTTGTTTTTGGTTTGGTTAGGATAAGGCCGCTTCGGTCTACTTGGACCAGTGAGCAGCCATGGGATGAAGGAGAAGGGGTAAAGTGGGTCAAAATGGACGCCGACCGGGCAACCGCCCATGAACAGGCCCTTCCCCGCAGCGCGAAGCTGTGAGGAGAGCCCACGCCATGCAGACGGCCACCACTCCCGTGGGGCAGCTCGAGGACACCACATGCCCGGTGGCCAGCGACCACCAGACCCGGGGTAACGTGGGCGTGACAAAGGATGGAGGACCGGCAGTCGGGAGGGTCAAAAGGGATCAAAAGGCCATCTTTCACACAGTAACTTAAGGACCTTATCACTGTAGCCCAGCCGAGCAATCGAGCAAATCCTCTGGATCGCTCGGAAGTGCTCGGAAATGCTCGCTCGGAAGTGCTCTCGGAAGGAAGTGACTTTGTATTCCAGTGTACATCAGAGCACTAATTGACATGGTGATGAGATTGTCTCGGACCGGGTGTTCCCCGGCTGCTGCTCAGATTGGCCGCTGGCAGATTGGTCTGGGTGGATGAGATTGTCGGACCGGGTGTTCCCCGGCTGCTGCTCAGATTGGCCGCTGGCAGATTGGTCTGGGTGGATGAGATTGTCGGACCGGGTGTTCCCCGGCTGCTGCTCAGATTGGCCGCTGGCAGATTGGTCTGGGTGGTCTGCAGATTGAGCTGGGACTGGTAACGCAGTGGGCCCTGTAGAGAGCGTCGGCCGGGGGATGGGCGGAGGGCACAGACCCTCCCCCCCCCCACCACCACAGTGATTCCAATGGACGGTTACTACGAAATGCAGGGTGATGTTAGAAGGGGACAATACTTATGCTCCGCAAGTGCAAGGTGAATGTATTCCTCGATGTGTTTGGTCTTAATCAGAGCCAACCTTGGAATTTTTGCCATTTTCTGGACTTTTTGGGTCCACAGAATTTTGCTCTCTTCATTTTTTTCTTCTTCTGGAAATTTGCTCTCTTTTCATCTGATCTTTCCGACATTGTAGTTAAAATATAATTGCATTTTCTTCATAAGGATTTAACATATCATAAGGATTACAAATAATAATTTTTTACTTTCCAAGTAAAATAATTTGTCAAAAAAATGAAAATATGAATTTTCCTAACAATATTTGTTTCGCTCCACCTATGGAGTTTTACTCTCCGAGACCAGGTATGCAACGCACAATCCAACACTGATCAGAGCTGCCGCGAGGCGTCATAACGAAATGCCGGTCTAATACCGCGGTTAAATAATAAAAATAAATAGTATATTCCCGATGTTGTACTGTGATGTAATAATCTACATCCGCCACCATTGAAAAACATTGGCTACATACCTCTTAATCGTGTTTCTATATTTTTGTACTGAATTTGTATCATTAATTTAAGATAAAATGACCCGAATAGAGAACGATCCAAAGAGAACTCGAAGATGATTCGAATTAAAACTACCGCCCATCATCGTCATTGTGGTGGGTGTTTAACTGTTTACTTATGCATATGTTATTTCATGTTGCTTCTGAGTTTGTAGTTTGTTTGAGCGCGAGGGCCCGAGACCGAAAGGCTGACGCGAGCACAGCTGCATTCTTGCCATCTAACATTGCGACCTGTACGTGTTAGCTAGCTGCACGAGCATGTGCGGAACACCGAGAGTAGGCTGCGTCAGTTTCTTCATATGCGTATAGTTTGACAGCCATGTCAATGCATTTTTAGCTGCGAAGCGAAACCGACAAAACTTTCTTGATATCTAATTTTAGAAGTGTTATAGTGGCCTGCATTTTAGATCAAGTAATACATGTCCATTACCGTTGGTCTATGTCCAATACCAACGGGACGAAAGAGTCCACTTCAGAAAATCCTTTAGATGAGACATGGAACGATGGTGTGTCCTCTACTTTGTGGTTACTAGCAAGAACAGTTTTCCCACCACAGCCTGAGATAAAACGCACACTATGCCCACTCATACTTCTCTCGGGTTATAGGAACGCAGTCACAACTGAAACAGTGCATTGTCTGGGCGAGGCACGTACAACAGACGTGCCACTGGCACGAGGGAGGTGCTCCAGAAACTGAATGCCGCTAAAAGCTCAGCAAGGCGACCATTCTTATCATTAAACTTACGCCAGTTGTGGTGAATTGTACAAACTACTGAACAGGCCAAACTTCTTTTCAAATAAACATAAACAGTTCTCAACAAATAAAATACATTTCGATATTCGTTTTTTCTTCTTCTATTATTCAAATAGCGAAAAGAATCGCGGTGACACTTGTCAATATAACGGAATATATAAGACAACAATCTGCTGCAAACACACTCAAAGTAATTATAGATAATGCCCCAAAGATTAGACTGGCGCCCTGCACTTGAATGCAGACCCGCTCTAACACATCGCACATGCAAATGAAAACAACGGCCGTGGCAAATAGTGTTTTTATCACCGGGGAGCCCTGTTGATAGCTTGCCGACTTTGCGGCGTGTGAGGTGTTTTCGTCCTGAAGGAAATAAATTGAACAATTAAGAGTTCTCTCGGGAAATTTTCAGAGCACTCTTGTCATTCAAGAAGTATGTCTAGGACAATACATTCGATATTTACGCACCATCATGGCGAAAACACATCAAACAACACTTCGAAAATTATTTCCTGAAGATGCAAAACGTATTGCGAGGCAAATTGCACACATCACAAAGCAGAAATCCTCGCTGAGAATCTATTCTCACACTCTTGACTCATTCAGAGAGCCGCTCAAACGTCATTGCGATTCTGAAATTTGCTTTGCCCGGAACTCGTCTCAAAATATACTTAACCCTATTCCCTGCGGGGGGGGGGGGGCAGATGCTGCCCCCGGTGGTTTTTCACTTGCCGCTTCTAAATCGTTAGACATAGCATCCTGAAACTTTGTGACTTTTCCCAAAATTGCATGGCGGATGTTGTGTCAAAATTTTGACAAATCGGTCCAGCAGAGGCGGTTCCAGGCTCCTGTTTTGAGGAGGGCGTTACGAATGCGGTTTTGCGGCGCATACTTCCTTCGTGGTTTGCAGTGCAATAAATGCGTCAGGAACAATTTCAATTCAATATGCATCATATATACTGAGATTGTACATATGTTTGGGGCAGAGGCGCACTCAGGATACAAAATGGGAGGTTATACCCACCCTCAAATTAGGTCCAACTTCAAATTAGTAAGATGATAAAAGCGTTACGCGCATGGTGCCCCATGTTTTTTCTCCTGGATCCGCCTATGCGCAATATATCAAATTTAACAAATTACAGCATATAATGCCCACATGTGACGTTCATGTCGTCCCAAACAGCCACGAACACCACATCTTTTTTCCAGAAAATCCCCCATTTTGCATTCCCTGAATACGCCTATTATTTTTTATTTTGTTTTTTGTCTTTTGATATATTAAATACCAGTACATGTGAAGCTCAAAAACATTTAGAGCATGACAATCGGGCGAGCCACATAGCCGCAATGATCTTTCAAAAAACACCCAAAATTTTCGGATTTTTTCCCCCTGGCCCCCATTTTTTAACAAAACAAACATGTCGGGGTCCAAAAAGAGAGATCTTGTCATGATGAATCGAATGGCGTTTTCCCCATCAAAATCGACTTGGCGGTTCTCGAGATCTCTGGGGGGGGGGGGGCAGAATCTGCCCCCCGCAGGTTAACGTAATTCTGGCCGCCCGCAGGGAATAGAGTTAAGGCGGCCGCACACTGGGCCATTCGGCGCGCGATATCACTGCGACATTCCGCGGTTCCTCGGTGTTCAGCACATAAAAAGCTCGTCCGGACCAGCTTTTTTGCGACATTCCGCCAGCGGACACGCGCCGAATGACGCAGTGTGCGGCCCGTTTTAACTTATATTGCTGATGGCATACACATATACATAGTTACATATATAGTTACCATACGATGGAGTATGTGTCATGATTATACAACTTTCAAGGGATTACTTTCAAGGGATTACTTTCAAGGGATCGACAGATAAACAGTAACATAAAGAGCAAATAATACGCCTTATGTCGAAGTATAGGATCATTCAGACCCCGGCACCATATCGGTGTCGGACTCCCGCTACTTCGCAGGTTAGTGTCGAGACCACATCAGCAGACATCAGTAGGTTAGTCAAGACCACATCAGCACACATCAGTAGGTTAGTCGAGACCACATCAGCACACATCAGTAGGTTAGTCGAGACCACATCAGCAGGTTATTAGATCTCACACCATCAGACATCAGTAGGTTAGTGGACCTCACATCAGCAGACATCAGTAGGTTAGTGGACCTCACATCAGTAGTCATCAGCAGACATCAGTAGGCCAGGGGACTGAGCTAAAGGTGACCATAAGTAACAGACTTTTTAATGCCGAATTTGTATTGTAAAAATGCGGGATGGCCAAAGCGCAAGTGAAATTGGTATAACAAGGGCATCATTCATAAAAATCCAATATTTATTTGTATTTGTTTGTTTCCGAAGTAAGACTGTCTGATGAAGTCTGATAGTGCATCACATACGCATCTTTACAATAATTGACCATTTGTCTCCGTGGTGCCCGGATTAGCTGCCAGTGTACCATAGTTACGACTGCAATTTGTTTTCATCCATATCAGCACGTCCGCCGGTATTGATTTTCAGTCGGCAACATATTGTGTATATGAAAACATTAGACTATGTCGCGTACTCTGTGTTTTGTTGGCTTGAATAGCGTAACACTAACCCGAATATGATAAACGATGTTGACCAAAATTGTCCCCAGTGGAATCTCTGATCACCAACGATCACAGGCACCAACTTGGCTGTTTCTCTGCGGGCTACGAGCAGGGGCTCCGCCACGGGGGGACGTGTCCCCCTATTCTTAGCCAGGACTGGGGTATTAGCTTCTGAAAAGCGTCTGTACGGCCGTGTCGGGCCGGTTCGGGCCGGGTCGGGCCGGGTCGGGCCGGGTCGGGCCGGGTCGGGCCGGGTCGGGCCGGTTCGGGCCGGATCGGGCCGGTTTGGGTCGGTTCGGGCCGGGTCAAATGTAAATTTGTCTAGTAAGTTGACGAGAAACCTCACGGGCGCTTCGCGCCCGTTCGGTAATCACCCCAGCATCCATCAAAATGCACGTTTTACCAGTGGGGTGTGAGCCCTGGCCGATCCTGAACTTGGAGCCACACACATGTGGTCACGCGATGCCTTGCGTATCTCAGATCTCCTCGACACCATAGCATCAATGTATACGTACAATGTCCGCTATCAATTTGCCATAGCATCCTCAATCTCAATGTCACAGCGGAGGGGTGTGCTGCGCCGTGAGGGGAGATCGCCGGCCTTCCGAGATTTAGACAGTAGGGTCAGGTCGGAGATCAGGCGCGATTGCCGGGCGGACATAGAGGAGAGACTGCGAGCTCAGGGGAGTAGTTCTCTGTACCGCACTGTCCGCCCGTTAATCGCGGGTAGACGGAGCAGCACTGCCGACCTTCCTGTTGCCACACCGGATGAAATGAACAGCTTCTTTGTTAATGTCGGCCCGCGTGTCGCGGCCGGCCTCGCTAGTCTCGGGGTGCCGCCCGACGTTCCGTGCCGTCTACCACGGGTAGGAGCTTGCGGTTTTCGTGTTGCCGGGGTGACATTGCCCGAGCTGCGGGAGGTAGTGTTCTCCCGTGAAGCGTTCTGGTGAGAGTGGACCTGACGGTATTTGTATTCGTATCCTGCTCCTTTGTTTTGATGCCATCGGCCCTGTTGTGCTCCATGTTGTCAATACCTGCCTTACCTCATGCGACTTTCCCGATTCATGGAAGCACTCTCTGGTTCATCCCATCTTCAAATCCGGTGACCCAACCCTAGTCTCTAACTATCGTCCTATTTCTATAGTCCCCATCATGGCCAAAATCGTCGAGCGTGTGGTACAGCGCCAGCTGTCTGCATACATGTCCGACAATCATCTCCTCTCCCCATCTCAACATGGTTTTCGTCCCCGCCATTCCACAGAAACCGCTCTGCTCTCCATCACTAACCGCATCTTTTCCAACATGGACCGTGGACATGTCTCTCTTTTGTGCCTATTGGTCCTTAGTAAATGCTTTGACGTTATTCCTCATTCACAGCTTCTTTCCAAACTCCAACTCTATGGCATTGACCCGGCCTGGTTTTCATCCTATCGCATCGGTCATACTCAGTCAGTTTGCATATCTTCCCCTTCTGGTGACTCCACGCCTCTTTCCAATACCATGGGTGTCTTCCAGGGATCAGCTCTTGGTCCTCTGTTATTCACTATTGTTGCCAACGACCTCAGCCTGCACGCGCCAGACGCTCATGTGACCCAGTACGCTGACGATTGTGTTGTGAATTGTGACTTCCCTATACTGTTTTATTTAACCGACTTATGACACGTAATAGCCACGCTTATTCGTGGAGTGTCTGTTGATGGCAATATATACAATCTCAAGGGAGGTAAAAATGCAATCATTTGCACATATAGTGTACTGTCTGTCGGTGTTAGAGCTGTTGAATGTCACCGACGCCATATTCAAAAGATACTAAAATTTCCCGCTCGACTCGGTAATCTTTGTGCTTCGCTGCTACCGCGCATCTCCGGCTCCTAAAACGATGGCAGGACCAAATGTCTAATGTCATATATGACATTAGACATTTGGTCCTGCCATCGTTAGGGCCAACCTATAGGTTAGTGGAGTGGACCTATAGGTGCACCACTTTTCACCAGGTCATATTTAAACTAAGGAAATTGTTGGCGTTCTGATTCCAGTTATATTCCCCTCGTATTTGCATGCATAGTCTTTATGTAGTACCTGAATATTGTAGGCTGTTTTGTATATGGCGTGTCCCTTGCAGTTTTATGACGTTAACGTTTATGCAAATTTCCTTCCGTAAAAGATACTATATAGCGACAGTATGGCTAATCATTCTCTTATCCGCAGCGATAGCTTCACTTATTCACCTTGTCTCGTTAAGATGTCGGAAGTGAAAAGCGTGATAGCATGCTGCATTGCTGCACCCAGCTGCAGAAAGCGTGGCGTGCCAATGGGACTTCCGTGAGAGAGATCGCGTCCCGCCTCAGCTGACTTTCCTCTCCACAGGTCAGGTGACAGAACGCGCCCCGCAGCGGGACAGGTCTGGTGAGGCCAGCTGAGTGACTGAGGCCGACTGGTGTCGGGGTCCGGGTGGCTCAGTTGGTAGAACGTTGGGCTCGGAATCCATGGGTTCTGGGTACTGGCGAGGTCATTCGGCTCCCCGCTTGGGTCGGAGTAAGGGACCACGGCTATAAATAACGAAAATCGCGTAGTTGTAAAGCCTCAACACCACCGCCGCCGCCGCCGTCACCGCCACCACCGCCGCCGTCACCGCCACCGCCGCCGCCGTCACCGCCACCGCCGCCGCCGCCGCCGTCACCGCCACCGCCACCGCCACCGCCGCCGCCGTCACCGCCACCGCCGCCGCCGTCACCACCACCGCCGCCGCCGTCACCACCACCGCCTCCGCCGTCACCGCCACCGCCGCCGCCGTCACCACCACCGCCGCCGCCGTCACCACCACCGCCTCCGCCGTCACCACCACCGCCGCCGCCGTCACCACCACCGCCGCCGCCGTCACCGCCACCGCCGCCGCCGTCACCACCACCGCCTCCGCCGTCACCGCCACCGCCGCCGAATCAATTCAGAGTTATGCACACGTGTAAATATTTAGAACTCCTGATACTTACAGAAGTATCCAATTGGATTTTAGCACCCATTAGGCGCTAGATGAAGGACCATATAGGTGAAATTGTTAAGAACCCAAGGTATGCTACAATCAGAACCTTACAAGTACTTGGTTAAACGCTCAGCTTTTTCAGTACCATAGTTGTGTTAAAACTAGCATAGGCCTCTAAATATTAGGGTACTCAAAGTAGGACTTAATCATTTCATTTTAGTATCCAATGGTGTTTAGTATCATGTAGATACTTATTGAAGAACTCACTTAAAAAGATATACTACGTTTCATTCTCGTGTACTTTGTGTACTAACTTGCTTTCACAAAGGCTCCTAAAAGTAGCATTCTATATACTAGACTAAGTACCTTTCCCCCAATAAGTAGAACCTTATTGATACTAAGCAACCGTTAGCGGCACATGCGCGTGAAGCACTGAGGCAGCCATTTTTGCTCAGTTACCGCGTGGTCGTGGCGGTGTTGCGTTCGCTGGCGAGTAAGTGTTTCAGGGAAGGTGCACTGGTGCATGGTGGAGTGATGCGGGCATATCAGAAACGTTTGAATATAATTTATGAAGATTGAAGACATTTTGATGTGTTGTGATCATCAATTCAACAATTAAAGCAACAAACTCCGGTTTGCGGACATCTCTACCGTACAACGAGAAACGATCCTGAGATGCTACCTGCCAGGAGCCACGAATTCGTGGTACGTGGAAAATCAAGACGCACCGCCGACGGCACCGCGTCCCTGTCTCAGAGACGGGAGAACAGCGGACTCCCTGTCTCAGAGACGAGAGAACAGCGGACTCCCTGTCTCAGAGACGCGAGAACAGCGAACTCCCTGTCTCAGAGACGAGAAAACAGCGGACTCCCTGTCTCAGAGACGCGAGAACAGCGAACTCCCTGTCTCAGAGACGGGAGAACAGCGGACTCCCTGTCTCAGAGACGCGAGAACAGCGGACTCCCTGTCTCAGAGACGGGAGAACAGCGGACTCCCTGTCTCAGAGACGCGAGAACAGCGGACTCCCTGTCTCAGAGACGCGAGAACAGCGGACTCCCTGTCTCAGAGACGCGAGAACAGCGGACTCCCTGTCTCAGAGGCGGGAGAACAGCGAACTCCGCCACTATACTGGATGAGACGGCACCGCGTCCATAATTAATTAATAATTTTGATAACAAATAATAATTATTAATAATTTTGAAAAATCGACACCACTGGTACCTACCTATACAGACTTGATCCCACCTCCAAAAATAGTAGAATATTTGCTGCCAATGCCGATTCAAACCTTAATTCCGGTCTTGGTGAAACAGCATGAACGCATCTGCGTGGCAGGGAAATGATCACAGAGAATGTCGGCCAGCTATTTAACCAATGTGTATTCAGAATTATCGTTTGAAGAGGCGGATCCAATTAGACCTTCGCTCCAGAACGACACCAATGAACAATAGCTCGTGAGGAGCTGTAATGTTACTATTATAGTTCATGTTTGCGACGCTTTTCACATACAATCAAGGCCCTATAACAACAATGTTTACGTGTCTTAGAGGATTTCGGATGTATATCCACAAGTTTTGTAGGATTGTCAGGTGTGTGTCTATAACGGTAACTTCAGGGTGTTTCATATTGAATGTCAATTTCAAAATCACGCATATATTTTGCATACAATATTTACTCAGATAGTTTGGCCTTTACTATCACTCCTGCGCCATAGATCAGAGGATGGAGTCGCATCCTATGGAGCCGCATCGTTTCACACTTCTTCAACATCATATAGAGAACTCCGATTTGAGCACACAGCTTCAGAGAACTAGACATTTGTATTTGCAGCCGGATCAAAAGTAGCGCACGTCGCGAAGCCACATATCAGCGGCCGCACCCATAACCGCGACTGCAGAACGGGTCATATATTCGTCTGCTGGGTTTTCCCGAAATACCACAGACCGGAACGGTGCACACGGGCGACTAAATGGTAATTCCGCACATTAATTGATGCATGAGATCCTTCTCAGCCAGTTACCGAGATGCGGCAGGATCTGGCTCGGGTACGACTTGACGCCGCGATTCGCCCGGTCACATGTGAGCCCGCCGTCACCGTCAGCTGATGACGGGTCACCTGAGGTCGCGCTGCAAATGGCCCCGGGCGGTGACACCGGCAGTCAGCTGACCCGCCGGCAGCCGGTATTTGATTGGCCGAAACCGAGATAGGCGAGAGATTGGCCGAGGCCGTCGGATGGCTATTCTCTGAGCTGGTTCGGCGAGTTTCGCTTTGCTCTGCCGGTCGCCCGTGGCACGAAGCGGTCAGTTGAGAAAAACAGAGTCACGTGCCATTCATGTCACGTGTTTGAAGCATTTCACTTCATGCTATGAAAACAACACATGCACGGTTGCCAGTTGAGGTTAACTAGTGAAAGAAAAGTTTCCCTGATTTAACGCGTTCCATCTGTTTCAGCAACTTGTCCTTTACCCAGCTTTGTTTTCCGCTGTTCTCGTTTCCGCTCAATGTACAGTACGTAACAAACAATATACGACATAACACTACGTAACAAAGTACAAACACGACGTAGAGCAGCAGTCTGACCGCACACTGACGTCGGAATAGGAACCTGTCGGCCGGTAAGCTGTCCAGTGTCCACCTTGACGCTCCATTCCGGGATCTACGGGTTGGAATATAGAGACTGATCGGCGATTGATGACCGTACTCCGAATACACTTTAACTGGGCATTCGCCGAGCTAATCCAAAGGAAGTGGACGATCTATATTGCCTTTCAGTAGTCTGAGATTGACTGCGGCGCTTGGCCTGGAAGTGCTGGCTGAAATTTCAGAAATAGATCTCCTGAATAGCCAGGCGGAGCCAGCACTGGCAATAGTCTAGCTAATTATCTTTTCAGCGTTGTGCTTTCAGGCTTCAGTTTATATCTCACAGACATTTTTTATTAGTTTAACCTTGCAACATGCCCCTTGTGAGTGGCGTCATGGCGGATAAGTAAAAGGCCGGGCATCTCGTCAACTTATAAACACAGATGCTGCTGCAACACTATCGAAATATATCGATCATACGGAGTAGGGATCTGCTTTCCCTTTTTTGTTACCGGTAACCAGCATTATTTAACCTTAACTATTGCATACCATTAAGCACAGTGACGGATCTACGGTTGGGCAAAATGGGCAATTGTCCCACCTCCAACCGCTTGAAATCGGCGCAAAATTGGCACATTTCTTGATATAGAAGAAAATCTAAGCAACTTTTACTAAGGAAAGTTTGCAATAAATCAGCTATCAATGCATAAGCAAGCGAAATCCGACGAGTTTTCAGAATTGTGTAACTTTTTGGAATTTTGCCGTCGCCCCCCCCCCCTCCGAACTCCCGTTCTGGATCCGCAGCTCATTAAGCACTATTATGTAGTACATACTGTCACGGGACTCATGGGACTGTAATAGTATGTATGCAATAGCCCATTACATATTCAATGAGTTACTCCACTTGCAACTTGTCTGAGGTGGGCTCGCTCGCCCTGACCAAGAGCCGCGCCCTGAGATGACCTCGGGTCAAAAAATTCAGAAAAGTTGTGCAGCGGATCACCGTTAAGGTTTGCACAAAATCGTCGGCGCTCCCGTTTTCTCGTCATATCCTAAACACCTTTGGGGTTCAAATACCCCCAACAGGGCTGGGGTTAAGAGTACCCAGTCCAGGATTTATATTTTAGACGGACCATTCTGACATAAGAGAGCCCAATCTCGCCTACAGAGGGCCTCCATTTTGACCTACTGAAGACCTACTTGTGGTAAGACCTACCAAGGTCGAAGTGGCCCACCAAAATCTGGGGGCCCACTTTTGCTGAGAGGCGGTGGCCCCTTGACCAATTCTGAATTCGCTACTGACCGTTCCGCCAGGTTTGCCGCTGGTCCTGACTCGTGACAGCTGTGTTGTAGACTGGCGACGCCGCGGGGCCGTAGTCACGTGACGCAACATATCTGAGAGTGAGGACTCACATCAGCCACCGCTTTGAAACTGCCGCCTATATTATGCCGGGAAGGGTGGTAGCACGTGGCCGCAGCTGATGAGCGATTAATTTCAGAGCTGGTTCAAAATTGTTGGTTTAAATTCTTGTTGATATTTTCCAGCATTTCAGATGAATAATTCCAGGAAAACTAATGTCGTGTAATGAATAAAGCCCTACATTCCACATTTGAACTGTCTACAGGGTGTTTCATAGATAATGCCAATTTTAAAATCGAAAGCACAAGTAGTAAAAATAGTCGGAGCACGTGCTGTATACAAGTACTGTTGGAAATTGTTGGACATTTTGATTTTCAACACGTGACATAGCCTTCACACAGCCAGTGAGAGGTGAAGATACCAGACTCCCCTCCTCGCGCCCGACGGCAAAATACGCCATATTCCAAATAGCAGTAGGCGTGGATGATCCTCAAATTTAAAATTTGGGGTGAAATCGAAGTTGAAGTGAAACCTTTGGCTATACTTTATATTCAGCACATGACATTTGGCTAGAATATCGCAGCTGAAAAGTTCATCCAAGGATTCGTAACAAAAAAGGCTAAAGTTCGACCCCAAACCCGTCTGGAACCTGGCTGAAGCTCCGCAGGCGAGTGTTCTGTCGTCTGACTGACTGACCGTGGACCGCCTGCCCATATCTTTCACCACTAGGCTACTAGTTTGGTTGTCCGTGACCCTGATGGAGCTAATAAAGACATCCTGTTATGTCTGGACCGGCTGCAGGCTGTTCGGGAGCTGGCGGACTCCATGGACGCCGATGAAGCGATCCTATTGGCCGTGCTCCTATTGGCTGAAGGGTATGCATGCCAGTTTCCTTCAGACACATCGAATAGGCATCCGGGCCATATGCCATCTCCATCGCCCGTAAAGTGCGTTGAACTTTGGCGTGCTGCCGTGGAGCCGTTTTGCTAGATAGGAAAAATCTCGCCATAAAAATGAAAATGTGAAAAATGTTGTGATATCCAGTAGTCCAACAAACCAAGAAATAACACAATTTATCCTTAAAAAAATACTATTTAAAAATTGACATTCAATATGAAACACCCTGATGTTACCATTATAGACACACATCCGACAATCCCACAGAACTTGTGGATATACATCCGAAATCCTCTAAGACACGTTAGAAACAACACTGACGCGCCTCCGGTCTGCGTCAGTGTTGTTTCTAACGCAGCAGAGGAGACTTAGTTACGGTGAGCCGTCAGTAGCTCTCCTGTTCGAGACAGGTGGGCGCTCCCAGAGGCAGCCCCGCTGCTGCCACCGGCCACGCCACCACTCAGCCGCGCCCCGCCCAGAACACACATCGCCGCCCCTGCCGGCCCATTCGCGGCGGCGCCACTGTCCCGAACGCTGAGATTTCCGCCCGGCGCTCAGTGTTGGCGAAGCGCGGAACGCACACGAACATGGCGGAAGTCGGGAGCACGGCGGGGACGTCCGCAAGCGAAGGGCCATGATTTAGCAACATCGATCAGTTGGCTCTGCAGCGCATTATGTTTGGCAGCATTTAAAGTTAAGTGAAGTAATGGCACCTTTCATGGAATGTCCAATCGAAAACACATGTATGGCTGGTGTCGCTGAGGCACGTTCCGCTTAACTTTCAGTTTCAAGTCATCGTCACTGTCGGATTCGTCAAGGCATTGACATTTGCGTCACTCGTGAATGCTTGAGGTCGAGATACAAGGACTAAAACCACTAGTCGCTGCCTTGCTGGACACCAGAGCTGGCTATTTGATGAAAAACACTGAAATGTGCTGTCATGTTGTTCAATCATAAATAATGGGATACTGAGATGCTTAATGGTTGCCAGGTTCTTTAGACTAGATACAACCCAAATTTGCCTTGATGTGGGCTAAGCAGTGCTAAAAACAAACTTCGAGCATTGGACTAGATCGCTATAAGCTTTATTTCTTCTGGCCTAGGTTGTATAATTGACAGTCGTGAGTCTTATGCGCATTACGTTGTCCTGATACAATAAATATGACATCAGGGCAGACGACGTGTGCATCGATCCCAGGCTCGGATCCATGATCCGATAAGATTTTCCCAAAATCCAATGACAGATCCAGGATGCCAACGGATCTGACGACAATGTGTCAGTATATCCTGGATCCCAGTGGATCCCTCGATAAAATTTGACAGCAGATACGGATCCGGCAGGATTCCATGGTAAACAATCAAACTGGACCTATGATCCTAGGGGATCTTCATTCTGACAGAATCCCACGCAAATATTATACCAAAGTTATTGTATTTCCTGAGAAGAAAAAACACCATGAAAATAATTATCAATCTCTAAAATTATAGGCTCCGAAAATATAGGTTTTCATTAGGCGAATCTGGGATCCCGATGGATCCTATGCAAAGCTGTTTTTTAAGATATCGGATATCGGATCCCAGTGGATCCTATATACAAAGCTGTTACTAGTATCTCAGATCCCGATGGATCCTATACAAAGCTGTTTCTAAGATCTCGGATCCCGATGAATCCTATACAAAGCTGCTACTAAAGGCTGAAACACAGTTTTCGTGCAGCTGCGCAAAGTGGTTGCGGTTGCCTATTCAGATACATTGCACGGAGGTTGCAACAACTGCACGATGCGCACGCTGCGGGAAGAAAAATCGACTGCGGAAATTTATATATCCATTTTACGTCCATAGTATGTCCATTTTACTAGCAAATCCCCGGTTGTATTACATTTGTCTTGAACTGGGTTGAAGCTCCTCCTGGGGAACTTGACAATACCTAAGGGGGCATTTCATGCACTGCTGTCACAAGATGCCCTTCTGACATTGTTCGGAAAAATTAGTTTTGCGACCAGTTTTAAATGAACTAAGACAAACAGTGGCTTAGCAAAATATGTAAAAATGACCTGGTTTCGCGGGCCAGCTAAAACGGCGGCAATCACTCGTTACTGGAAGTCGTCAGCACCTTCCAAGGTTTATAGCCGTCCGGCTATAAACTTTGGAAGGCGCTGACATCGATGGGGATAGAGCGATGGGGGCGTCGTTTCGGGGATAGATACCCTACTGAAATCACTGCAGCACCTGCACGCTTAGCTGGTGACCACGAGGTTTGTATCCGCCTTCCTCCCTCTCCGCTATCTGGCCTGCAGCCCCAGCTAACACGCAGCCCCAACTGAGCGTGTTAAATCACTCAGTCCCGTGGGGAAGGCGGTCCCGTGCAACTTGTCAACAAAATCGTATACAAATCGTCCCCGCCCCGCCCCGCCCCGCCCCGCCCCGCCCCGCCCCGCCCCGCCCCGCCCCGCCCCGCCCCGCCCCGCCCCGCCCCGCCCACTATTTATTTAACAAGGACGGAATCATCGGATATCCACGAAATTTTGCCCGTCACCTACCTGTCAATATTTCTCTGTTCGTGTAAAATATCGAATTGATAAGAAATCCCGTTCTCGGCAATGGATCATTTTTCCAAACAGCAGACCAGTGATATAGTGAGCAAAATGGAGCAGAAAATGTCGTTTTTGTGTGGACTGAACTTAAGAGGCTCCTGATTTCTTTAATTATCTCGCAATCAGCGGCATATGATGCACTGCGGAAGATCACCATAGAAGGGCGTGTAAGGCACTCTGGAAAAGGCACAGCAGGAAGATATCCATCAAAGATGGGCCTCAAAGCAGGACGTGGCACGTGCCAAAACGACCCCGAAGAAAGTCAGCGTTTTAGTTGACCTAATGGGAAAAATACGGCATTGGTCCGTCTTATGTAAAAAAACTGAGTGAAGCAGGAATTCAACATATAACCAGGAAAAGGCTGCCCAGGTCTCTGACGGAGAAGAACGGGCTCTGAAAATGCGAATCCGCAAGCTTGCTCGTTGGGTGTTTAAGCGCAAACGGCGTCATGGACGGCATTAAAGATGATGAATCGTACTTCTCCTTTTCTGAGCACAGAATGCCCGGGAATGCCAATTGTTATGCTAAACCAGGTTTAAATATTACAGTTTAATTAAAATACAGCTCTATGTGGAAGTAGGTAACTAAAATGTCAAACTGTCCAAGGTGTCATCTTAGATAGCCATGTCACCAAGAGTCGTGTCCAAACTAGTGACCCTTGGAAAACATGACAATGATGTTGGCGACAACTACAGATAAATACCTCGGAGGAGGAAAGCTGTTGCCATTTATAGAGAAATATCCTCTTGATGAATATCTGTGTTGGCCATGGAATGCCAATTGTTCTGTCTGCAGTACATTACGATCGTGACACCCTACAATTTCCTGAGGATGCCGGAACGCCCACCCTGAGGCGGTAAGGCAGAACATACATATTTCCTCAACTTCTGACGTTATAAGACTTTTGAGGCATTTGAAGTAACAGGTCGGCCGAGAACGATGGGAAGCATCTTCGAAAACCCACAATTTTAGGAAAATCGACATGGAGTTCAAAAGAATTGATTCGAAAGTTTTGCTCACCATGCTAAAAAAAGGGGTATGCCTGCACGTGCGCTCCGCAAACCGACATAGTCTGCAGCGCCTGGCTCACTGAGTCGCATGATGTGTCCAACGACACGATATACTAATGTGCCGTTTGGTGATTCTCAATATAAAAACAACGGAATTATGATAGTTTGAACTTTATCCCATTAATCGTGGACCAACGTTAGTTACCCATATGGGATTTTGTACATCAAATTCTCCTACATCGGCACAACCACTGAAGTGCCTTCAGCATTCCTCTTCGTCTTAGGGTTACAGATTAATTTACGCGCAGACGAGTGTATGTCCCTTTTGGGTTTCTCTGATCCTTACGTCCTGTCCTTCTCTCTCTTCGAGTCAGGCGCTAACAGTTACTGTGTGTCCCTCAATTGTATGGTGCTGTTGGCGTTGAAAGCTGTTATGTTTTTGCAATTGAAAATACAGTATGATAACCACTGAACATTGTTTATAATTATATATAGATATTTATCTCTCTTCAACTTCGGGACACGTGTGATCTCTGCCCGTAGGAAGTTTGATCACATCAGCGACGTTTTAAGACAACTCGAGTGGCTGACGGCGGGCAACATGTATCTTTACCATTCTCTGACCCTGCTGAAACGCATTTTATTGACAACTCAGCCCCAGGCGCTACATAGTCATCTTTTGTCCAGACGTGATGTCCACCACCGCGAAACCAGGCAGTGTGACCAACTGCAGACGCCAGCGATCCGCACAGAGGCGGGGAGGCGGCGCTTCTTTTACTCGATAGTGACGGCTTTCAACAGCCTGTCCGCTACTATTCGTGACCTCAGCCCACCCCAGTTTAAGACCGAGCTGCGTAAGCACATAATGCAGACACAGGGGTGATTTAAACATGTAGGTGATTGTTAGTTGATTTACTCGGTGCGTGACTATGTGTGTGCGCGCGCGTGCGCGAGTATGTCTGCTGACCCGATTCCACTGTTTTACGCCTTATAACCTGCGACCTAGAGTAGCCCCGCTTCGCGTGGCTCGGTTGCGTGACGTCAATACATAAATAAATAAATATAACGGCAAAGACAGCTTGTGTCGCAAGAGCTATGCTTTCGGGTGGAGATCCAGCCAGGAATTTCATCCATTGATCATATTTTCGGCTCAGTCCCAGTAACAATACGGCGAAAGCCGACGTTTGTGATCTGGGAGAGAACTCACAGCGTAAGCTACTTTGCAATGCCAGTACAGCATCGTCTTAAAATCCCTCGTAACCTCAATGTTGCTGGGCGTCAGACAGAATAGCTGGGAAGCTGAACTGGTGTGAGCGCTGGTGTCACACTACAGATCCAGTGGTGCCAGTTCTGCCACGGCAGCAGAACGCCATCGGGTATCATTACGGTGTTCCATCGCGCTGTTATAAGGCGTTCAGAACGCCATCAGGTATCATTACGGTGCTTCATCGCGCTGTTATAAGGCGTTCAGAACGCCATCAGGTATCATTACGGTGCTTCATCGCGCTGTTATAAGGCGTTCAGAACGCCATCAGGTATCATTACGGTGCTTCATCGCGCTGTTATAAGGCGTTCTGTTCACTTACCAACTGTATAAGTTTCACCTTTTAGAAGTGACTCGAAGCGTGTATTGAACTCGTGCGAAACCATGTGCAAACACGTTAGGAGATAGACATGAAACCTACATTGGTAGCCAAACTATGCAAATGTGTTGTGTTGCCGATATGACCACTCGGTAATTGCCGGGGTTACCAATATGACCACTCGGTAAATGCCGAGGTTACCGATATGACCACTCGGTAATTGCCGGAGTTACCGATATGACCACTCGGTAATTGCCGGGGTTACCGATATGACCACTCGGTAAATGCCGGGGTTACCGATATGACCACTCGGTAAATGCCGGGGATACCGATATGACCACTCGGTAAATGCCGGGGTTACCGATATGACCACTCGGTAAATGCCGGGGTTACCGATATGACCACTCGGTAAATGCCGGGGGAGACAAGTGACAAGCGCAACGTTCTGTTTAGTGATAACGACCGATATGCTAATAACACGAGTGCACTATTGGAAAGCGAATGGCAAACACACAGGCAGTCTCGCGGACGAATTTGTTGTGTTCTGCAGTACGTTAAGGTTGGTATCACGTTATGGTGTAATATGCAGTTAACAGGGGTGTAGCTTCTCCAGAAAAGTTCGGGGGGGGGGGGGGGCTGAGCTGGGAAAAATCGCTTAAAGGAAAATAATGTCCTTTTAATTTTGTTAGCAACAATTTCTTTGGCTACCGTTATGGTATTAAAATGATGTGATCTAAATTTAAGAATTAAATAAAAATATTCCCTAATTCAATGTTGGAAGTTTGGGAAAATTAATCATCGGTATTTTCCCTCCACTATTGGAAAGCGACATATCTGGCGCTTTTGTATCAATCTGTTCAATGTTGGTGAATGGGCACTTAGAAACAAATCGCCGACACTAAATAGGTCACCGTCGACGTGCATCGATGAGCTTCCGATTTAATTACCAGTTTGTCAATGGTTGTTAATTTAAAGGATGGGCGGGTATATAATCACAACAAGCAGAACGCAAAATATATTTTCCACACACCATTGCGTAAAAAAGCAATACGGGAAAAGCCCGGAGTTCGATGGCAACCGAAAAGTACTTGGCAAGAACCGGTCGTTAAAAGTGTGGAACGCTTATCAAGATTAACTTGAAATATCTCTCGGAAGGAATTTTTATATGCAAAATGCGATGAATTTACATCATATTTGGGCCTCGTCTGTCGATTTCAAGTGCTAACTCCATTTTTGTGGGAAAAAGTCATTATTTTCCTTTCGAGTACCATCAAAATCCACAAAAATACAGATTTCTTCCCGGATTTGACCCACTTCCTCGTCCAAGTTGGGGGGGGGGGCTAAAGCCAAGTTGGGGGGCTGAAGCCCCCTCAACTAAATAGGATCCTACACCCCTGTCAGTCAACACTCCTACGCACTACAGATGGCGGCACGTCGAAAACATGTTTACCATGTTGCGTTATTCATTTTTTTTTGCATTCACAGAATGCTGTTGTCGACTGTGAAGAAATGGTGACACTCTACGAGTCACAAAAATGCATGCCAACGTCTGACATATAAACGTTTCATAGAAAAGGTAATCAAATGCATCACATCCGACCCCGCGTCCTCAACCTTTGACAACAAGCAGAATCCCATCTTGGCAGCAGCACATACTGTTGCAGGAAAAATAACCACGCGCGTTATAATGGTGCGATTCGTGCCACTCTGCTTCGCTGGCAATGATTAAAGAGAAATGCGAGGTTAAATTTACCTTGAGCACATAATAAGCCCCTTCCTCGGGTCTCTTTTGAAACATGAACTGAACAAAATGCATATGTTACAATGTCGCACAGCAAACCTTCAACTTGGTGCATTATCTACCGTATCCCAATTAGCTATACAAAAAATGTACGAAATGAAGATGCAAAATATAATTTCCAAACAATTTTGAAGTCAAACAATTTTGAGTCTGGAATTTTCGGTCGTTCTGATTTCATTTTTTGATTACCTTGCTATTATTATTATTCTTGCTGCCAAATCTACGAATTTAGAAACGTGCCGACAGTCACGGAAGACAACTTTACCAGAACCGTATTTTTATCAGAGCCAAAAATACATCTCAGAAGACTCGATTAAGCCCCTCGGATGCGCTTTAAAGCCCACAGGATGCGCGTTAAAGCCCACAGGATGGATAAAACAGAGGATGCAAGCTTGGTTAGCTGGTAGGTGCAGCTGTGGTAGATAGTTGTATGAATACACTTCATAACAGAAACGATGCTTACATAGTGACAATTGCTTCTCTAGGCGCAACTAATGTCGGATGTTCCGCTCTGGCTTCATTTCGCAAGTTTCTGCAGGAATGACATGACTTTTGTATCTCAACATAAGTGAGTAATGATAACACGGAGGATGCAAGAGTAGTACTCAATGACATTTTAATGGAGATGATTCGCAAATGGTTGCTCCCATTTTTTACCATGAGAACAAGCGAATGCTTTGCCTAACCGTAATTGTGCCACACCAGCGTAGTTGACAACATGAAAGACACAACCGCACTCGGGAACACCTTAAAACGAAGAAGTCTACCGAAAAACTTCCGGGTCGCAATGTATTTACATTGTTTGTATTGATATCGCGACTGCATATAGCCGACGAATATATGGTGGGTATGTGTAGGCGAAGGCAAGGTAGCACCAACCCCCTAAGTTTTGTTTTGGCTCTGGTACACGGTTGGCTCATTTTACGATCAAACTAACTTATTAAGCGGATATTTTGAACAATTCTGAACAAAAAATAGCACCCCGTGTGATGCATTTGTAGTTAATTGATGTGTAAGAAACAATCGTATAGCACATTGCATTTTGGAGGGTAACACCGCCAGCGGGGTAACACCGCTAGCGGGGTAACACCACCAGCGGGGTAACACCGCCAGCGGGGTAACACCGCCAGCGGGGTAACACCGCCAGCGGGGTAACACCGCCCGCGTCAACACGTTCCACATGTTAGTAACAATTATCGAAGCAATTGCAAACATTTTTCTAAATTAAGCCTTATAGAACCAAATTATTGAAATGATTTGAAAATATAATAATTAAATACTGATGTCTAACCCATTTGAAAGCATTGTCCCATTACATACAACATTACAATGGAACTATGGAATGGTACCTAACTTATATAGGCATGGCTAGGAATACGGTAGTAACGAGTTCAAGAGAAACACTTGGTACCAGTTTTGACATTGCTAATGCCCGCACAGAAGCACGCACACACACACGCCAAAGTTGGCGGTGTTACCCCGAGGTGACTATTTTTCAGAACATTTCCTTAATATAGAAACACGCCAAAAATGGGGCACGAACAGGTACGCGAAATACCTCACTGATGTATAACAATCGTAAACGAACGGCATTTATAATATGTGAAGGCCCTATGCCAATACCTTGCCAATAGCTGTCAAATAAGTTATAGAGGGAATAAATTGTCCTCTTCAAATGAAAAAGTATAAAATAAAAATAAAAATACCACTAATGTTTGGAAGAGCTCTCGCCTCACATGCGTTTCCGGTGATGCCACGCTGCCAAGAGACAGCCAGCTGTGGTTCTCTAGAATGAGTACTATTGCTGATATTAAGGTGGGCGCATGGGTGTCGTTTTCTATAGGCCTTGTAGGGCCAGGGTCCTACCAATGATGCCACATTTTAACATTAGGCTATGGCGTTGCATGGTAAGAATGACCTTAACATATCTAAAGTTAGCTCATTGGGGCCCTACCAATCATTTTCAGGAAACGACGCCCCTGGGTGGGCGCTGCTACCCCGTCTTCCCCTATATGAGGCGTTGCGCTTCTCCAGAACTCCTGCACTAGAACCGTTATAGGTTTTACACTATCATTGTTTGCACCAGTGTTTGTCACGAGCCCACCAACCCTTAGCCCGGCCCGGCCCAGGCCCATGAACACCAAGCCCAGGCCCAGACCAGGCCCGGTCAAATTTATAATATTGAGGTCCAGGCCCAGTCCGGCCCGTTCAGATTAAGCATATAAATATTTTATAGAGTTTAGTGCTTGTGCGAGGAACATACTAGATATAATTAATAAACTAAGAAACATGACCTTTTCCTCGAAAATGTGAAAATCCAATGCTATCAAAATGTTATTATTATGTTGTAATATTTCGGCCACAGGCCTTTATCAAACAGATAACAGAAATATTACAACATAATAATAACATTTTGATAACATTGGATTTTCACATTTTCGAGGAAAAGGTCATGTTTTTTAGTTTATTAATTATATAAATATTTTCAAAAATTTGCCATCACTATCCTAGCATATTTACTTGTATACTATAAATGTGAAACAATAAACCAACTATGCTAACCAAAAACAAACAAAAAGTCACAGCCACAGCAACAGTGTGTTGCTGTGGAAGTGAACTGCTGGTTGAAATATTTTTCAACTCTGACCTGAGGTTCAACATTCTCAGCCCAGGCCCGTCCAGAGCCCGGTGATTTCCTTAAAGTTGAGGCCCAGCCCAGGCCCAGCCCAGGCCCGGCCCATGGCCCATAGGGCCGGCCCAGCCCGTGATGAACTCTGGTTTGCACCAATTTCAAATATCATACATAATTGATACTTAATTGTCATAGTCAAACGTGCATGTGGCATTTTAATTTCCGGAATTCATTTCTCATACGATAATTTCTTGCGAACCGCTCGAACCTGATCGTGACATAGCCTTTCATCCCCAAAAATGTCATGAAGTCAAAGAATGGTGTGGCGTTCGTGCCAGTCTGAACTTTCAATAAACGCCAACTCCGCAAAGTTCCCTGCAAGAAATTCAAGCAAATTGAGGCAGATCGGCCGCATTTTAGACCTGTCAGTTCCATCTGACGTCCTCTCCATCGCGGGTGGGACGGCGGTATTGCCTGTCCCGGCTCTCTCCTCTGCCGCCCCTGCGTCCTCACCATCGCTCCTCTGTCGCCCCTGCGTCCTCTCCATCGCTCCTCTGCCGCCCCTGCGTCCTCTCCATCGCTCCTCTGCCGTCCCTGCGTCCTCTCCATCGCTCCTCTGCCGCCCCTGCGTCCTCTCCATCGCTCCTCTGCCGCCCCTGCGTCCTCTCCATCGCTCCTCTGCCGCCACTGCGTCCTCTCCATCGATCATCGGACGCACCTGCGTCCTCTCCATCGCTCATATGCCGCCCCTGCGTCCTCTCCATCGCTCCTCTGCCGCCCCTGCGTCCTCTCCATCGATCATCTGCCGCCCCTGCGTCCTCTCCATCGCTCATCTGCCGCCCCTGCGTCCTCTCCATCGCTCCTCTGCCGCTGCTGCGTCCTCTCCATCGTTCCCCTGCCGCCCCTGCGTCCTCTCCATCGCGGGTGGGACGGTGGTATTGCTTGTCCCGGTTCCCTCCCCTGCCGCCCCTGCGTCCTCTCCATCGCTCCTCTGCCGCCCCTGCGTCCTCTCCATCGCTCCTCTGCCGCCCCTGCGTCCTCTCCATCGCTCCTATGCCGACCCTGCGTCCTCTCCATCGCTCCTCTGCCGCCCCTGCATTCTCTCCATCGCTCCTCTGCCCCCCCTGCGTTCTCTCCATCGCTCCTCTGCCGCCCCTGCGTCCTCTCCATCGCTCCTCTGCCGCCCCTGCGTCCTCTCCATCGCTCCTCTGCCGCCCCTGCGTCCTCTCCATCGCTCCTCTGCCGCCCCTGCGTCCTCTCCATCGCTCCTCTGCCGCCCCTGCGTCCTCTCCATCGCGGGTGGGACGGTGGTATTGCTTGTCCCGGTTCCCTCCTCTGCCGCCCCTGCGTCCTCTCCATCGCTCCTCTGCCGCCCCTGCGTCCTCTCCATCGCTCATCTGCCGCCCCTGCGTCCTCTCCATCGCTCCTCTGCCGCCCCTGCGTCCTCTACATCGCTCCTCTGCCGCCCCTGCGTTCTCTCCATCGCTCCTCTGCCGCCCCTGCGTTCTCTCCATCGCTCCTCTGCCGCCCCTGCGTCCTCTCCATCGCTCCTCTGCCGCCCTTGCGACCTCTCCTGCCGCTCGGCATGCGGCCGCCGATCCAGCCGGGAAAGCCGCGCCACAAATCAACTGCCGTCGCCGCGTCGCTGCCTGGACGGCCCAGCCAGGAGGCACGGGGTAACGATGGCGACAGGAGCTCCACAATGGGGTGACGGCTCCGTCCACAGCCCATACTCCACACTCGGGCAACAGATCCGTCCATAATGGGGTAACAGATCCGTACTCAGTCCTCACTGGGGCAACATATCCGTCCTCACTCCACACTGGTGTGACGGCTCCGTCCACACTCCACAATGGGGGAACAGATCCTTCCTCACTCCACACTGGTGGTACGGCTCCGTCCACACTCCACAATGGGGGAACAGATCCGTCCTCAGTCCTCACTGGGGTAACAGATCCGTCCTCACTCCACGGTGGAAGGCAGTCTCTGGAAGCGCTCCACAATGGCGCTCCAAATTAGCCGGCCACTGTGAACGGCAGATCGCTTGGGACCCTAATTTTCGGCGATAACTTTTGATGGAACCAGCTGGCATGAACGCATTTTTCGCAGTGCATATTTAATGTCAGACCCTGCGCCAATTTGTATGATTAATGTCGCTTAATGTCAAAGGAAAATTTAAGGCACTTGCCATTCACTCGTAATGTTAAAACTCGCGCAGGAAATTCAATCTGTGGCCAGAGGCTGTCGTGAAAGGGTGGAGCTATGCTCTGACGTCAGAACTTAGCTCCGCCCTGGCTGACCTTGCACCGGCGTTGTCCGACCCGTGACCGGTCGGTTGGGAGTGGTGGGCGGAGTCGAGGGCGGGACTACAGACGAACCAGGCGTTAGCATCTACCGAGCTCGCATTACCTTTAACATTACGATACGAGTGAATGGAAAGTGCCCTAAATTTTCGTTTGATACTATCCAACCTTAGTCAAAATTAGCGCGGGGCCTGAAAAGTCCATTGAGAGAAATTCGCTCATGCCAGTTGATGCATTCAAAAGTTATCGCCGGAAAATAGGGTCGCAAGCGGTCTGCCGTTCACAGTAGTTGCATTGTGCGTAAGTACAATATTGCTGGTCAATATCAGACTTGTGAGCAGCGTTACAACATGTACTGGCTAATTAACTCATTTCTCGTCGATACTTAACCCGCCATTGACTGGGGTCTCAGCCGAACGCCATTGACTGGGCGCGGGGCGTTACCCCCCCCCCCCCCCCCCCCTGGTTATCTTCCGAACCAATGCTCGCAGCGAGACGTGCAAGGCGCCATTCGAAAGCTCTCAATGAGATAATTATAAAGCATGCTCCCAAATTTCAAAGTGAGGTCAAATGTCAGGTCACGGTCAGGTCAAAGGTCAAAATCGACGTATTTTAGTTTATGGGCCATACTTTCCAGCAAAAGCCATCGATTACGATCATGATCACCCAAAATGATGCCAAAGGTATTATACATATCCCGTATGGACTAAAGTGAGATTGCTGGCAAAGGTCAAGGTCAGGTCACAAAATAACTATTCGCAAAATATCTACGAAAGTCATGCAACACATGTTTTATGGGTTACTTGCCACGTATAATTCGATAGCGATAGTCATTTTACCAACTGAATTCATTTACGTGAAGTTGTTGTCAAGTTCAGGTCAAGTTCAGGTCACTGAAGGTCAAAATCTGAAATTGATAAATTGATACAGGAATACGCAATTTCAAAATATGACGTCATGAGTTACTTTAGATGTTACTTTGGACTTCAGATGTCATAAGTCAGTCACAAATGGAGATATCAGTTAGAAATTTGGTATAGTAGTTACCTAGGTATGGTTCTCTGACATATCTTCCGGGTTTTTTTCTTCAATATTTGAGAAAATTTTGATTTTGTGATAATTCCCCCCCCCCCCCAAAGAAGAAGTTTTTTGAGTTTTTGAGGATTATGAACTAAAATAAAAAACGAGATAACCACTTTGTAGCCCTTGCAATTTGCTATTTTTTGGCGTTTTTCGATTGCATTTCGCTTCAAATGTGGCATTTGTACGGCCTGACAAAGTTTAGCTGATTTTAGTGTAAAACTCGTGTGTAGTGACGTCACTAAATTCGCTATACCTCGAGAGAAAAAAAAATCGACGAAATTTCTTCATTTTTGCACAAACGACGAAACAATGATTTATAAGAAGGTATCCGAAGTTTCACGTTGATAGCGCTATTAGTTTTTCAGCTATTGCAAAAAATCATCAGGGGGGGGGGCGTTAAACGCCCCCCCCCCCATCAATGGCGGGTTAACGTGATTCCCATCTCAAAAGGAATTTAAAGCAAGGTATCTTAATATTCGCAGTGCTTGAGCAAAGAGCATATTTTTATTTTTGCAGACCTTTGCTTGAAATGCTGAAAGTTTTTGTTTACTTGAATACATGGTTTTTAAATATATTCAACTTCGAAAACACTTCTCAGCATTTCAAGGAGAGGGCAGCCAAAAACAATAATTCAAAAACAAACATCTTAAATCGCAATTTGCACAGCAGAATACCTTGCGCTGCCTGCAGAATTGATCAGGCTCAGTGTTGGCCGCTATTTTTCATCACGCCAAGCGACACGCGCAAGGTCACGCCAAGCGACACGACTCAGTATCGAAAGAACTGCACTGCTCCGGCGCCACTGCCCAACAACCTGTCAACGCAGACAGTGCCAACATATTGGCACGTCCACTTGGGTATGCACTCAATGCAGTCCACCGGCAGCTGTTGTAAACGGCTGTCGCCTTATTGGTCAACACTGTCAGTGTCTCCAGTCGGCCGCCCTGACAAAACAGGCCGGCCCGGCCCGGCCCGGCCAGGGCGGCAGGACGGAGCAGAGGAGCGATTTCACCTCCGGCTGTCACCGCCGCCGGGCCGGGGAAACCGCCGCCGGGCCGGGGAAACCGCCGCCGACCCGGCCGCCGAGCCGAAACGAAAATCAACGGCAACGTGCTGCACGATTAGCTGTAACATAGCAGGTCACTGCTCGCTCACCCGCAGTCCTGGCACGCTTTCGATTTCGAAAGACCTTCTGTATGCTGTATGAATTCGAGCATGAATGCATGAATTCGAAATGCATGAACTTGAAATGCATTCCACATCATGAAATCGAAAGTTGTCTTAATCGTGCGGGAAGTTTTGGTTGATTTTGTTTCACTGCTGCCGCCGCGTCTCTGTTGTAATTCTGGTGAGGCGGTGCGGAGGGCCGGACCCGGTCCGGGTACCCGCTGTGCAGCTCCACGATAAAACAGCTCCACGGTCCGGGTACCAGCTGTGCAGCACCACGATAAAACAACTCCACGGTACGGGTACCAGCTGTGCAGCACCACGATAAAACAGCTCCACGGTCCGGGTACCAGCTGTGCAGCTCCACGATAAAACAGCTCCACAGTCCCGGTACCAGCTGTGCAGCACCACGATAAAACAGCTCTGCGGCCCGGGTACCAGCTGTGCAGCACCACGATAAAACAGCTCTGCGGCCTGGGTACCAGCTGTGCAGCACCACGATACAACAGCTCCGCGGTCCGGGTACCAGCTGTGCAGCACCACGATACAACAGCTCCACGGTCCGGGTACCAGCTGTGCAGCACCACGATACAACAGCTCCACGGTCGGGTACCAGCTGTGCAGCACCACGATACAACAGCTCCACGGTCCCGGGTACCAGCTGTGCAGCAGCACCACGATAAAACAGCTCCACGGTCCGGGTACCAGCTGTGCAGCACCACGATACAACAGCTCCACGGTCCGGGTACCAGCTGTGCAGCACCACGATACAACAGCTCCGCGGTCCGGGTACCAGCTGTGCAGCACGGGCCGGGTACCAGCTGTGCAGCACCACGATAAAACAGCGCCACGGTCCGGGTACCAGCTGTGCAGCACGGGCCGGGTACCAGCTGTGCAGCTCCACGATACAACAGCTCACGGTCCGGGTACCAGCTGTGCAGCACCACGATACAACATCTCCGCGGTCCGGCGGCGGTGACAGGTCCGGGTACCAGCTGTGTAGCACCACGATAGAACAGCTACACGGTCGGGTACCAGCTGTGCAGCACCACGATACAACAGCTCCACGGTCGGGTACCAGCTGTGCAACAGCACCACGATAGAACAGCTCCACGGTCCGGGTACCAGCTGTGCAGCACCACGATACAACAGCTCCACGGTCCGGGTACCAGCTGTGCAGCAGCACCACGATAAAACAGCTCCACGGTCCGGGTACCAGCTGTGCAGCACCACGATACAACAGCTCCACGGTCCGGGTACCAGCTGTGCAGCAGCACCACGATAAAACAGCTCCACGGTCCGGGTACCAGCTGTGCAGCTCCACGATAAAACAGTTCCACGGTCCGGGTACCAGCTGTGCATCACGGGCCGGGTACCAGCTGTGCAGCACCACGATAAAACAGCTCCACGGTCCGGGTACCAGCTGTGCAGCACCACGATACAACAGCTCCACGGTCCGGGTACCAGCTGCGCAGCACCACGATAAAACAGCTCCGCGGTCCGTACCAGCTGTGCAGCACGGGCCGGGTACCAGCTGTGCAGCACCACGATAAAACAGCTCCACGGGCCGGGTACCAGCTGTGCAGCACCACGATAAAACAGCTCCACGGTCCGGGTACCAGCTGTGCAGCACCACGATACAACAGCTTTGTCAACAGACCAGCACACTGGCTGCTGTGTTGTGTGCCGAACCGAGACCGCTCAGCGGCCCACGCGGCTCCGCTGATCCGCTAATCCGCGTTCCTCAGCAGCTGCAGGGAGATTTCTGGCGAGGACATCAGCTCTCGTCCACTAACTTTAACTGCTGCTGCAACGTGCACCGTTGCCTAATCTTCTTGTTTTACATACATCCGCACAGAAGCGAAAGTCACTACCTAGTTACCATTCGACATTGAAACGCCAGCTCTCGGACGGTAGAGAGTAGTGCCAAGCGATCGACGAAAACGAAAGTACCTTACCGTCGATTCACCTCGGCTGTGCTGCGGTCCAATCGACACGGCGTGCACCTCACTGCCCGCCTGAGGCCAACCCGAGCTGCAGAGGGTCACCGAGGGCTGACCCAGCGGGCGGTCGGTTGGAACATTCCACACCATTAGGCGGTAGCGGACGGTGGGTGGCGCGCCCGGCGGGCGGGCGGCCGTTTCACTTTTAAGCCGACCCAGTTCTGGTGCGGCCGCCAGCCGTTCGTCATCGGCGGCACTCTCGGCTGACACCATTGTTGTCCCGCCGCGGGAGGGGCCGGCTAGAGTCGGCTCCATCAGCTTGTTTTATAGCTTGTTTTCTGCAGTAGCGACCTTCTCCCACACAGGCCTCTCTCTCTCTCTCTCTCTCTTTATTCTGCAACGGCAGGTCCTCTATCCTGTCACACCATATCCCTCTTCTTCTTTTCTCTTTCTTGTCCATGTTATCCATCTCCCTCTACTTTTCCATGACCCTCCCTCCACTCACTTCTTTGATGTTGTAGCGAAGATGTGAGGAGCCCAGAATAGCACTTGTGGATGGGTTTAAACAAATACATACATACTCTCGTAACACTCTCCTCTGCCCTCTGCCTCTGCCCTCTGCCCTCTGCCCTCTGCTCTCTGCTCTCTGCTCTCTGCTCTCTGCTCTCTGCTCTCTGCTCTCTGCTCTCTGCTCTCTGCTCTCTGCTCTCTGCTCTCTGCTCTTTGCTCTCTGCTCTCTGCTCTCTGCTCTCTGCCTCTGCTCTCTGCTCTCTGCTCTCTGTCTCTGCTCTCTGCTCTCTGCTCTCTGCTCTCTGCTCTCTGCTCTCTGCTCTCTGCTCTCTGCTCTCTGCTCTCTGTTCTCTGCTCTCTGCTCTCTGCTCTCTGCTCTCTGCTCTCTGCTCTCTGCTCTCTTCTCTCTCCTCTCTCCTCTCTGCTCTATACCCTCTTCCCTTCCTATATAGTTTACTCACCTTTCCATGCTCACCCCTCCTCTCTGTTCTCCTTTCTCTTAGTTCTCCTTGGCTCATGACTTTATCTTCTTCTCTTTCTTCTCTCTTAGAAACTTATGTATTAGGATCTCCTGCCTCCTTTTTCTTACCCTTTGTCTATGTTTGCATACACATCTCCAACGGGCGGGCAACGCCCTTCATTTTCTGTTTCCAGCAGCACAACATGCTTGTCCTCCATTCCGTTTAAACTCTTGTCTCTTGACACAGATCGTAGAGAACTCTTGTCTCAAAACTCCAAACTGACCAGATCGTATAACGCCAATGGCAAACACCAACTACCTCCTCCATGTCTTGGACTGTGACTACGATGCGACTTTGGCTTACCCAGGGCCACCACAGCACGCGTCCGAAGGCACTCGAGGGTTCAACCTCTATTGAAACTACACATGCGACTGAAGGTTAAACGTCTCACTGTTAAAGCGGTAGTAACCTTCCAAACAAATTCATTTCCCGTATTCTGGATGCTTCCGTGCCCTGGTTACTGAAGAAAACTCGATCGGGCAGTTCACTCATCTCACTACCGTCAAGGATGATTTTACACGTAATCACATCGTGAACACACGCATTATAGTCTAATGGACAATAAATCCCTAATCAGTATATAAACGGTGCCTCATTTGTCCGCCTGGCTCCTTCAGGCCACAAAACGAGCGTGTGCTGCGTGCACGTTGCCCCGACACGGAAGTAGATATACGGAATTATAACGCTGTTCCTGTGTATACTCCCAGACGCATACTGCATGTAGAGATAGCCTTTCTGCAAATGTTTCGAAACTTCCCTTGAGGTGGCCGCATACTGCGCCATTCGCGCGCGGAGTCGGCGATGTCGCTGCGATTTTCCGCGCATCTTCAGTGATTTTCCGCGTCTGCGGCAGCCGAAACGATGAAAAGCGCAAGTTAAATGCGCGGAATGTCCGCCGGCGGAATAGCGGAAAAAGCTGGCCGGGAAGAGCCTTTTCCGCGGCTGAACGCCGCGGAAGCGCTGCCAGGACAAATGCATAAAGTTAATCAGTGTCGAATCTATGCAAGATATAGGTACACATGTTGCACAGCATGTTCTTGCCGCTGTGAAATATATGATGTGCAAGTTACGTGGTTCTAAACTCCTTCATGTCTTCGTTGAAAAATAACCATCAAGCGTTGCGAGTAGGGCGACAGGCTAGGCCTTAGGCCGGCGGGGCGGAATCTTGGGAGCGGACAGCGCCGAATCTGCCGAACAATGACGATGTTCCGCGGTGTCGCCGCGATTTTCCGGGGTGGAATTCGCAGTGACTTCGGGCGCTGAGTGCGCAGTGCGGCCGCCTTACAGTTCTGTTTTCGTGTATATGTTCGTTTGAGGCCACCGTGACGATTTTTGGAGCATTACCGTCATTCGGGACAACTTTAGCCATCAGGGTAACTTTAGCCAAACGGAAGATCGTAATTTAAAGGGAAATAATGACCTTTTGATTTTGTTAGCAACAATTTCTTAGGCTACCGTTATGGTTTTTAAATTATTTTATTTAAATTTAAGAATTAAATATAATTATTCCCAAATTAAAAGTTGTAAGTTGGAAGAAATACAAAACGAGTACCTTGTGTACTTCATGAAGGTCATTGACAAATTCGTCCTTCCCTACCATTGTTTACATCGAGTGTGGCATTTTTGGACGCTATGTGACGTTTCCGATCAAACTGAGCGCTGCTCGGACACACGCTAGTAGCGCTAGTAGCGCTTTCGTTCTCCATGGCAACCAGGCGTCAGCCAATCAAAAGCCAGAAAGGGAATACGTTCTGGATTTTCATTGGCTCACGCCTGGTTACCATGGAGAACGAAAGCGCTACTAGCGCTACTAGCGTGCGTTCGAGCAGCGCTCTGATCCGTGAAGCAATCCGTGAAGCATCCGTGATGCATGACTGACTATCAGTATAAGTCATGAATAACAACAACATGCAAACTATACTAACTCGAATAAAATAAGGGCGGAATGAACTGAACCCCAGGCAAGCTAGTATTCGCAAAGCACTCGGCACTGCGCCACAATAGCAAAAGGTGAGGGAACTACATATTGGATACAATATTATTACGTCACAAGTTCTGAAGTGTCAACTACTATGAAATACAGTGATAAAATACCTTTAATAATGATTAACAAGAAATTCAAACTAAAAAAAAATGAATAAGTCTCTAATTAGCTTTCAACTCAAAATCAGATATATTTTGCAATGCTACACAAGAATGGCACCAGTGACGTCATTAACAAAGCCTGCTACGGACTTGGTATACTAATCAGGAACAACTCGCCACGATGGTTAAGTGCGCCGAGAAGCATGACAATGACTTTGTAAACAAATCGCCGACGCTAAATAGGTCGCCGTCGATGTGCATCGATGAGCTTCCGATTGAATTGCCAGTTGTGTGTTATTGTTTGTTAGTTTTTTGGGAAAAATTATTATTTTTCATGATAATATAAAGCATAGTGTTATATACAGCCACAGACAAATTATACAATACTCCTAATGTTGAAAACAAATGAATCGATTTTCAAAATTGAGGGTCGCAACCACTAACTATGCCGCCGTTGATGTGCATCGATGAGCTTCCGATTTTATTGCCACTTTTTCCAATCGCTGTTAGTATTAGACGATCGCCGGTCATATAATCACAACAAGCAGAACGCACAATATATTTTCCACTCCATTGCGTTAAAAAACAATACGGGAAAAGCCCGCAGTTTGATGAGGACCAAAAGTACTTGCAAGTACCGGTCGTTAAAAGTGTGGAACGCTTATCAACTTTAACTTGAAATATCTTTCGGTAGGAAAGTTTTCATGCAAAATGTGATGAATTTACAATATATTTTGGTCTCGTCTGGCGATTTCAAGTGTTAACTCCATTGTTGTGGAAAAAGGTAATTATTTCCTTTAAGTTAATATTGTGCATGCTCTGTTTCAAAACGAAGAACATGAACCTCACTTATGTAATTTACAAATTCTTAGGGTCAGGTTCTGGCTGGACACAAATTATTTTGAAAATTATTAATAGTATTTTGTGTCTTAGTTACCCTTAACATTTCTTTTTAAAAAAAAACGTTAATTTGATGGTACCCCTGGCCAAAATATCATGGTTTGCCCCATGCAATTAAGTATTTTGGTGCAGCCCATATAGAGCGTCCACCGTTAATGAGTAATCAGTTTTACACTATGTATTTGGGTGGCAGCCGGGCACCGTGCCCCCTTGAATCCAGGAGGATGGAGAGGTGGACACCAATGCCCTGGTGCCCCCATAAAATTGCTGAAAACCCACCTATTTCATGCGAAATGGTGCAAAATTAAGAGACAAAAACGCGCCGCTTCGCGGCGCATATTACCGACGTGCGTCCCAGGGTTGTGCTTGACTCAGAGTCGGTGAGTCAAATTTGACACAAACTGACTCAACTCAACTTGAGTCAGAGTTGAGTCGCTTAAGAAAAATAGGGGCTCAACTTGAGTCAGAGTCGAGTCACTTAAGAAAAATAGAGGGGTTGAGTTGAGTCAGAGTTGAGTCACATGGATGTCGCTTGAGTCAAAGTTGAGTCGCCTGGATGCCGCTCAAGTCACTGTTGAGTCGACTCATC
>JAXIVJ010006140.1:0-10000 GCA_036785665.1 Chirona hameri
TCAACATCATCAGCAACATCATCAGCAACATCATCAGCAACATCATCAGCAACATCATCAACAACATCATCATCAGCAACATCATCATCAGCAACATCATCATCATCATCATCATCATCATCATCATCATCATCATCATCATCATCATCATCATCATCATCATCATCATCATCATCATCATCATCATCATCATCATCATCATCATCATCATCATCCTCATCATCATCATCATCATCATCATCATCATCATCATCATCATCATCATCATCATCATCATCATCATCATCATCATCATCATCATCATCATCATCATCATCATTATCATCATCATGCCTGGAGGCGGTGTTGTACCGCCTCCGGGCATACCACACCGCCTCCGGGCATACAACACCGCCTCCGGGCATACTACACCGCTTCCGGGCATACCACACCGCCTCCGGGCATACAACACCGCCTCCGGGCATACTACACCGCCTCCGGGCATACAACACCGCCTCCGGGCATACAACACCGCCTCCGGGCATACTGCACCGCCTCCGGGCATACCACACCGCCTCCGGGCATACAACACCGCCTCCGGGCATACTACACCGCCTCCGGGCATACCAGACCGCCTCAGGGCATACAACACCGCCTCCGGGCATACAACACCGCCTCCGGGCATACCACACCGCCTCCGGGCATACAACACCGCCTCCGGGCATACAACACCGCCTCCGGGCATACCACACCGTCTCACGTCATCATCAGCAACATCATCAGCAACATCATCAGCAACATCACCAGCAACATCATCAGTAACATCATCAGCAACATCATCAGCAACATCATCAGCAACATCATCAGCAACATCATCATCAACATCATCATCAACATCATCATCAACATCATCATCAACATCATCATCAACATCATCAGCAACATCATCAGCAACATCATCAGCAACATCATCAGCAACATCATCAACAACATCATCATCAGCAACATCATCATCAGCAACATCATCATCATCATCATCATCATCATCATCATCATCATCATCATCATCATCATCATCATCATCATCATCATCATCATCATCATCATCATCATCATCATCATCATCATCATCATCATCATCATCATCCTCATCATCATCATCATCATCATCATCATCATCATCATCATCATCATCATCATCATCATCATCATCATCATCATCATCATCATCATCATCATCATCATCATTATCATCATCATGCCTGGAGGCGGTGTTGTACCGCCTCCGGGCATACCACACCGCCTCCGGGCATACAACACCGCCTCCGGGCATACTACACCGCTTCCGGGCATACCACACCGCCTCCGGGCATACAACACCGCCTCCGGGCATACTACACCGCCTCCGGGCATACAACACCGCCTCCGGGCATACAACACCGCCTCCGGGCATACTGCACCGCCTCCGGGCATACCACACCGCCTCCGGGCATACAACACCGCCTCCGGGCATACTACACCGCCTCCGGGCATACCAGACCGCCTCAGGGCATACAACACCGCCTCCGGGCATACAACACCGCCTCCGGGCATACCACACCGCCTCCGGGCATACAACACCGCCTCCGGGCATACAACACCGCCTCCGGGCATACCACACCGCCTCCGGGCATACAACACCGCCTCCGGGCATACAACACCGCCTCCGGGCATACCACACCGTCTCACGTCATCATCAGCAACATCATCAGCAACATCATCAGCAACATCATCAGCAACATCATCATCAACATCATCATCAACATCATCATCAACATCATCATCAACATCATCATCAACATCATCAGCAACATCATCAGCAACATCATCAGCAACATCATCAGCAACATCATCATCAACATCATCATCAACATCACCATCAACATCATCATCAACATCATCATCAACATCATCAGCAACATCATCAGCAACATCATCAGCAACATCATCAGCAACATCATCAACAACATCATCATCAGCAACATCATCATCAGCAACATCATCATCAGCAACATCATCATCATCATCATCATCATCATCATCATCATCATCATCATCATCATCATCATCATCATCATCATCATCATCATCATCATCATCATCATCATCATCATCATCATCATCATCATCATCATCATCATCATCATCATCATCATCATCATCATCATCATCATCATCATCATCATCATCATCATCATCATCATCATCATCATCATCATCATCATCATCATCATTATCATCATCATGCCTGGAGGCGGTGTTGTACCGCCTCCGGGCATACCACACCGCCTCCGGGCATACAACACCGCCTCCGGGCATACTACACCGCTTCCGGGCATACCACACCGCCTCCGGGCATACAACACCGCCTCCGGGCATACTACACCGCCTCCGGGCATACAACACCGCCTCCGGGCATACAACACCGCCTCCGGGCATACTGCACCGCCTCCGGGCATACCACACCGCCTCCGGGCATACAACACCGCCTCCGGGCATACTACACCGCCTCCGGGCATACCAGACCGCCTCAGGGCATACAACACCGCCTCCGGGCATACAACACCGCCTCCGGGCATACCACACCGCCTCCGGGCATACAACACCGCCTCCGGGCATACAACACCGCCTCCGGGCATACCACACCGTCTCACGTCATCATCAGCAACATCATCAGCAACATCATCAGCAACATCACCAGCAACATCATCAGCAACATCATCAGCAACATCATCAGCAACATCATCAGCAACATCATCAGCAACATCATCATCAACATCATCATCAACATCATCATCAACATCATCATCAACATCATCATCAACATCATCAGCAACATCATCAGCAACATCATCAGCAACATCATCAGCAACATCATCAACAACATCATCATCAGCAACATCATCATCAGCAACATCATCATCATCATCATCATCATCATCATCATCATCATCATCATCATCATCATCATCATCATCATCATCATCATCATCATCATCATCATCATCATCATCATCATCATCATCATCATCATCATCATCATCATCATCATCATCATCATCATCATCATCATCATCATCATCATCATCATCATCATCATCATCATCATCATCATCATCATCATCATCATCATCATCATCATCATTATCATCATCATGCCTGGAGGCGGTGTTGTACCGCCTCCGGGCATACCACACCGCCTCCGGGCATACAACACCGCCTCCGGGCATACTACACCGCTTCCGGGCATACCACACCGCCTCCGGGCATACAACACCGCCTCCGGGCATACTACACCGCCTCCGGGCATACAACACCGCCTCCGGGCATACAACACCGCCTCCGGGCATACTGCACCGCCTCCGGGCATACCACACCGCCTCCGGGCATACAACACCGCCTCCGGGCATACTACACCGCCTCCGGGCATACCAGACCGCCTCAGGGCATACAACACCGCCTCCGGGCATACAACACCGCCTCCGGGCATACCACACCGCCTCCGGGCATACAACACCGCCTCCGGGCATACAACACCGCCTCCGGGCATACCACACCGTCTCACGTCATCATCAGCAACATCATCAGCAACATCATCAGCAACATCACCAGCAACATCATCAGTAACATCATCAGCAACATCATCAGCAACATCATCAGCAACATCATCAGCAACATCATCATCAACATCATCATCAACATCATCATCAACATCATCATCAACATCATCATCAACATCATCAGCAACATCATCAGCAACATCATCAGCAACATCATCAGCAACATCATCAACAACATCATCATCAGCAACATCATCATCAGCAACATCATCATCATCATCATCATCATCATCATCATCATCATCATCATCATCATCATCATCATCATCATCATCATCATCATCATCATCATCATCATCATCATCATCATCATCATCATCATCATCATCATCCTCATCATCATCATCCTCATCATCATCATCATCATCATCATCATCATCATCACATCATCATCATCATCATCATCATCATCATCATCATCATCATCATCATCATTATCATCATCATGCCTGGAGGCGGTGTTGTACCGCCTCCGGGCATACCACACCGCCTCCGGGCATACAACACCGCCTCCGGGCATACTACACCGCTTCCGGGCATACCACACCGCCTCCGGGCATACAACACCGCCTCCGGGCATACTACACCGCCTCCGGGCATACAACACCGCCTCCGGGCATACAACACCGCCTCCGGGCATACTGCACCGCCTCCGGGCATACCACACCGCCTCCGGGCATACAACACCGCCTCCGGGCATACTACACCGCCTCCGGGCATACCAGACCGCCTCAGGGCATACAACACCGCCTCCGGGCATACAACACCGCCTCCGGGCATACCACACCGCCTCCGGGCATACAACACCACCTCCGGGCATACAACACCGCCTCCGGGCATACCACACCGCCTCCGGGCATACAACACCGCCTCCGGGCATACAACACCGCCTCCGGGCATACCACACCGTCTCACGTCATCATCAGCAACATCATCAGCAACATCATCAGCAACATCACCAGCAACATCATCAGCAACATCATCAGCAACATCATCAGCAACATCATCAGCAACATCATCAGCAACATCATCAGCAACATCATCATCAACATCATCATCAACATCATCATCAACATCATCATCAACATCATCATCAACATCATCAGCAACATCATCAGCAACATCATCAGCAACATCATCAGCAACATCATCAACAACATCATCATCAGCAACATCATCATCAGCAACATCATCATCAGCAACATCATCATCATCATCATCATCATCATCATCATCATCATCATCATCATCATCATCATCATCATCATCATCATCATCATCATCATCATCATCATCATCATCATCATCATCATCATCATCATCATCATCATCATCATCATCATCATCATCATCATCATCATCATCATCATCATCATCATCATCATCATTATCATCATCATGCCCGGAGGCGGTGTTGTACCGCCTCCGGGCATACCACACCGCCTCCGGGCATACAACACCGCCTCCGGGCATACTACACCGCCTCCGGGCATACCACACCGCCTCCGGGCATACAACACCGCCTCCGGGCATACTACACCGCCTCCGGGCATACCACACCGCCTCCGGGCATACAACACCGCCTCCGGGCATACTGCACCGCCTCCGGGCATACCACACCGCCTCCGGGCATACAACACCGCCTCCGGGCATACTACACCGCCTCCGGGCATACCAGACCGCCTCAGGGCATACAACACCGCCTCCGGGCATACAACACCGCCTCCGGGCATACCACACCGCCTCCGGGCATACAACACCGCCTCCGGGCATACAACACCGCCTCCGGGCATACCACACCGCCTCCGGGCATACAACACCGCCTCCGGGCATACAACACCGCCTCCGGGCATACCACACCGTCTCACGTCATCATCAGCAACATCATCAGCAACATCATCAGCAACATCACCAGCAACATCATCAGCAACATCATCAGCAACATCATCAGCAACATCATCAGCAACATCATCAGCAACATCATCATCAACATCATCATCAACATCATCATCAACATCATCATCAACATCATCATCAACATCATCAGCAACATCATCAGCAACATCATCAGCAACATCATCAGCAACATCATCAACAACATCATCATCAGCAACATCATCATCAGCAACATCATCATCAGCAACATCATCATCATCATCATCATCATCATCATCATCATCATCATCATCATCATCATCATCATCATCATCATCATCATCATCATCATCATCATCATCATCATCATCATCATCATCATCATCATCATCATCATCATCATCATCATCATCATCATCATCATCATCATCATCATCATCATCATCATCATCATCATCATCATTATCATCATCATGCCCGGAGGCGGTGTTGTACCGCCTCCGGGCATACCACACCGCCTCCGGGCATACAACACCGCCTCCGGGCATACTACACCGCCTCCGGGCATACCACACCGCCTCCGGGCATACAACACCGCCTCCGGGCATACTACACCGCCTCCGGGCATACCACACCGCCTCCGGGCATACAACACCGCCTCCGGGCATACTGCACCGCCTCCGGGCATACCACACCGCCTCCGGGCATACAACACCGCCTCCGGGCATACTACACCGCCTCCGGGCATACCAGACCGCCTCAGGGCATACAACACCGCCTCCGGGCATACAACACCGCCTCCGGGCATACCACACCGCCTCCGGGCATACAACACCGCCTCCGGGCATACAACACCGCCTCCGGGCATACCACACCGCCTCCGGGCATACAACACCGCCTCCGGGCATACAACACCGCCTCCGGGCATACCACACCGTCTCACGTCATCATCAGCAACATCATCAGCAACATCATCAGCAACATCACCAGCAACATCATCAGCAACATCATCAGCAACATCATCAGCAACATCATCAGCAACATCATCAGCAACATCATCATCAACATCATCATCAACATCATCATCAACATCATCATCAACATCATCATCAACATCATCAGCAACATCATCAGCAACATCATCAGCAACATCATCAGCAACATCATCAACAACATCATCATCAGCAACATCATCATCAGCAACATCATCATCAGCAACATCATCATCATCATCATCATCATCATCATCATCATCATCATCATCATCATCATCATCATCATCATCATCATCATCATCATCATCCTCATCATCATCATCATCATCATCATCATCATCATCATCATCATCATCATCATCATCATCATCATCATCATCATCATCATCATCATCATCATCATCATCATCATCATCATCATCATCATCATCATCATCATTATCATCATCATGCCTGGAGGCGGTGTTGTACCGCCTCCGGGCATACCACACCGCCTCCGGGCATACAACACCGCCTCCGGGCATACTACACCGCTTCCGGGCATACCACACCGCCTCCGGGCATACAACACCGCCTCCGGGCATACTACACCGCCTCCGGGCATACAACACCGCCTCCGGGCATACAACACCGCCTCCGGGCATACTGCACCGCCTCCGGGCATACCACACCGCCTCCGGGCATACAACACCACCTCCGGGCATACTACACCGCCTCCGGGCATACCAGACCGCCTCAGGGCATACAACACCGCCTCCGGGCATACAACACCGCCTCCGGGCATACCACACCGCCTCCGGGCATACAACACCGCCTCCGGGCATACAACACCGCCTCCGGGCATACCACACCGCCTCCGGGCATACAACACCGCCTCCGGGCATACAACACCGCCTCCGGGCATACCACACCGTCTCACGTCATCATCAGCAACATCATCAGCAACATCATCAGCAACATCACCAGCAACATCATCAGCAACATCATCAGCAACATCATCAGCAACATCATCAGCAACATCATCAGCAACATCATCATCAACATCATCATCAACATCATCATCAACATCATCATCAACATCATCATCAACATCATCAGCAACATCATCAGCAATATCATCAGCAACATCATCAGCAACATCATCAACAACATCATCATCAGCAACATCATCATCAGCAACATCATCATCAGCAACATCATCATCATCATCATCATCATCATCATCGTCATCATCATCATCATCATCATCATCATCATCATCATCATCATCATCATCATCATCATCATCATCATTATCATTATCATCATCATCATCATCATCATCATCATCATCATCATCATCATCATCATCATCATCATCATCATCATCATCATCATCATCATCATCATCATCATCATCATCATCATCATCATTATCATCATCATGCCCGGAGGCGGTGTTGTACCGCCTCCGGGCATACCACACCGCCTCCGGGCATACAACACCGCCTCCGGGCATACTACACCGCCTCCGGGCATACCACACCGCCTCCGGGCATACAACACCGCCTCCGGGCATACTACACCGCCTCCGGGCATACCACACCGCCTCCGGGCATACAACACCGCCTCCGGGCATACTGCACCGCCTCCGGGAATACCACACCGCCTCCGGGCATACAACACCGCCTCCGGGCATACTACACCGCCTCCGGGCATACCAGACCGCCTCAGGGCATACAACACCGCCTCCGGGCATACAACACCGCCTCCGGGCATACCACACCGCCTCCGGGCATACAACACCGCCTCCGGGCATACAACACCGCCTCCGGGCATACCACACCGCCTCCGGGCATACAACACCGCCTCCGGGCATACAACACCGCCTCCGGGCATACCACACCGTCTCACGTCATCATCAGCAACATCATCAGCAACATCATCAGCAACATCACCAGCAACATCATCAGCAACATCATCAGCAACATCATCAGCAACATCATCAGCAACATCATCAGCAACATCATCATCAACATCATCATCAACATCATCATCAACATCATCATCAACATCATCATCAACATCATCAGCAACATCATCAGCAACATCATCAGCAACATCATCAGCAACATCATCAACAACATCATCATCAGCAACATCATCATCAGCAACATCATCATCATCATCATCATCATCATCATCATCATCATCATCATCATCATCATCATCATCATCATCATCATCATCATCATCATCATCATCATCATCATCATCATCATCATCATCATCATCATCATCATCCTCATCATCATCATCATCATCATCATCATCATCATCATCATCATCATCATCATCATCATCATCATCATCATCATCATCATCATCATCATCATCATCATCATTATCATCATCATGCCTGGAGGCGGTGTTGTACCGCCTCCGGGCATACCACACCGCCTCCGGGCATACAACACCGCCTCCGGGCATACTACACCGCTTCCGGGCATACCACACCGCCTCCGGGCATACAACACCGCCTCCGGGCATACTACACCGCCTCCGGGCATACAACACCGCCTCCGGGCATACAACACCGCCTCCGGGCATACTGCACCGCCTCCGGGCATACCACACCGCCTCCGGGCATACAACACCGCCTCCGGGCATACTACACCGCCTCCGGGCATACCAGACCGCCTCAGGGCATACAACACCGCCTCCGGGCATACAACACCGCCTCCGGGCATACCACACCGCCTCCGGGCATACAACACCACCTCCGGGCATACAACACCGCCTCCGGGCATACCACACCGCCTCCGGGCATACAACACCGCCTCCGGGCATACAACACCGCCTCCGGGCATACCACACCGTCTCACGTCATCATCAGCAACATCATCAGCAACATCATCAGCAACATCACCAGCAACATCATCAGCAACATCATCAGCAACATCATCAGCAACATCATCAGCAACATCATCAGCAACATCATCAGCAACATCATCATCAACATCATCATCAACATCATCATCAACATCATCATCAACATCATCATCAACATCATCAGCAACATCATCAGCAACATCATCAGCAACATCATCAGCAACATCATCAACAACATCATCATCAGCAACATCATCATCAGCAACATCATCATCAGCAACATCATCATCATCATCATCATCATCATCATCATCATCATCATCATCATCATCATCATCATCATCATCATCATCATCATCATCATCATCATCATCATCATCATCATCATCATCATCATCATCATCATCATCATCATCATCATCATCATCATCATCATCATCATCATCATCATCATCATCATCATCATTATCATCATCATGCCCGGAGGCGGTGTTGTACCGCCTCCGGGCATACCACACCGCCTCCGGGCATACAACACCGCCTCCGGGCATACTACACCGCCTCCGGGCATACCACACCGCCTCCGGGCATACAACACCGCCTCCGGGCATACTACACCGC
>JAXIVJ010006140.1:25000-45000 GCA_036785665.1 Chirona hameri
TCATCAGCAACATCATCAGCAACATCATCAGCAACATCATCATCAACATCATCATCAACATCATCATCAACATCATCATCAACATCATCATCAACATCATCATCAACATCATCAGCAACATCATCAGCAACATCATCAGCAACATCATCAGCAACATCATCAACAACATCATCATCAGCAACATCATCATCAGCAACATCATCATCAGCAACATCATCATCATCATCATCATCATCATCATCATCATCATCATCATCATCATCATCATCATCATCATCATCATCATCATCATCATCATCATCATCATCATCATCATCATCATCATCATCATCATCATCATCATCATCATCATCATCATCATCATCATCATCATCATCATCATCATCATCATCATCATCATCATCATTATCATCATCATGCCCGGAGGCGGTGTTGTACCGCCTCCGGGCATACCACACCGCCTCCGGGCATACAACACCGCCTCCGGGCATACAACACCGCCTCCGGGCATACCACACCGCCTCCGGGCATACAACACCGCCTCCGGGCATACTACACCGCCTCCGGGCATACCACACCGCCTCCGGGCATACAACACCGCCTCCGGGCATACTGCACCGCCTCCGGGCATACCACACCGCCTCCGGGCATACAACACCGCCTCCGGGCATACTACACCGCCTCCGGGCATACCAGACCGCCTCAGGGCATACAACACCGCCTCCGGGCATACAACACCGCCTCCGGGCATACCACACCGCCTCCGGGCATACAACACCGCCTCCGGGCATACAACACCGCCTCCGGGCATACCACACCGCCTCCGGGCATACAACACCGCCTCCGGGCATACAACACCGCCTCCGGGCATACCACACCGTCTCACGTCATCATCAGCAACATCATCAGCAACATCATCAGCAACATCACCAGCAACATCATCAGCAACATCATCAGCAACATCGTCAGCAACATCATCAGCAACATCATCATCAACATCATCATCAACATCATCATCAACATCATCATCAACATCATCATCAACATCATCATCAACATCATCAGCAACATCATCAGCAACATCATCAGCAACATCATCAGCAACATCATCAACAACATCATCATCAGCAACATCATCATCAGCAACATCATCATCAGCAACATCATCATCATCATCATCATCATCATCATCATCATCATCATCATCATCATCATCATCATCATCATCATCATCATCATCATCATCATCATCATCATTATCATCATCATGCCCGGAGGCGGTGTTGTACCGCCTCCGGGCATACCACACCGCCTCCGGGCATACAACACCGCCTCCGGGCATACTACACCGCCTCCGGGCATACCACACCGCCTCCGGGCATACAACACCGCCTCCGGGCATACTACACCGCCTCCGGGCATACTACACCGCCTCCGGGCATACAACACCGCCTCCGGGCATACAACACCGCCTCCGGGCATACCACACCGCCTCCGGGCATGCAACACCGCCTCCGGGCATACAACACCGCAAACGGGCATACCACACCGTCTCACGTCATCATCAGCAACATCATCAGCAACATCGTCAGCAACATCATCAGCAACATCACCAGCAACATCATCAGCAACATCATCAGCAACATCATCAGCAACATCATCATCAACATCATCATCAACATCATCATTAACATCATCATCAACATCAACATCATCATCAACATCATCATCAACATCATCATCAACATCATCATCAACATCATCATCAACATCATCATCAACATCATCATCAACATCATCATCAACATCATCATCAACATCATCAGCAACATCATCAGCAACATCATCAGCAACATCATCAGCAACATCATCAACAACATCATCATCAGCAACATCATCATCAGCAACATCATCATCAGCAACATCATCATCATCATCATCATCATCATCATCATCATCATCATCATCATCATCATCATCATCATCATCATCATCATCATCATCATCATCATCATCATCATCATCATCATCATCATCATCATCATCATCATCATCATCATCATCATCATCATCATCATCATCATCATCATCATCATTATCATCATCATGCCCGGAGGCGGTGTTGTACCGCCTCCGGGCATACCACACCGCCTCCGGGCATACAACACCGCCTCCGGGCATACTACACCGCCTCCGGGCATACCACACCGCCTCCGGGCATACCACACCGCCTCCGGGCATACAACACCGCCTCCGGGCATACAACACCGCCTCCGGACATACCACACCGTCTCACGTCATCATCAGCAACATCATCAGCAACATCATCAGCAACATCACCAGCAACATCATCAGCAACATCATCAGCAACATCATCAGCAACATCATCAGCAACATCATCAGCAACATCATCATCAACATCATCATCAACATCATCATCAACATCATCATCAACATCATCATCAACATCATCATCATCATCATCATCATCATCATCATCATCATCATCATCATCATCATCATCATCATCATCATCATCATCATCATCATCATCATCATCATCATCATCATCATCATCATCATCATCATCATCATCATCATCATCATCATCATCATCATCATCATCATCATCATCATCATCATCATCATCATCATCATCATCATTATCATCATCATGCCCGGAGGCGGTGTTGTACCGCCTCCGGGCATACCACACCGCCTCCGGGCATACAACACCACCTCCGGGCATACTACACCGCCTCCGGGCATACCACACCGCCTCCGGGCATACAACACCGCCTCCGGGCATACTACACCGCCTCCGGGCATACTACACCGCCTCCGGGCATACAACACCGCCTCCGGGCATACAACACCGCCTCCGGGCATACCACACCGCCTCCGGGCATACAACACCGCCTCCGGGCATACAACACCGCAAACGGGCATACCACACCGTCTCACGTCATCATCAGCAACATCATCAGCAACATCATCAGCAACATCATCAGCAACATCACCAGCAACATCATCAGCAACATCATCAGCAACATCATCAGCAACATCATCATCAACATCATCATCAACATCATCATTAACATCATCATCAACATCAACATCATCATCAACATCATCATCAACATCATCATCAACATCATCATCAACATCATCATCAACATCATCATCAACATCATCATCAACATCATCATCAACATCATCAGCAACATCATCAGCAACATCATCAGCAACATCATCAGCAACATCATCAACAACATCATCATCAGCAACATCATCATCAGCAACATCATCATCAGCAACATCATCATCATCATCATCATCATCATCATCATCATCATCATCATCATCATCATCATCATCATCATCATCATCATCATCATCATCATCATCATCATCATCATCATCATCATCATCATCATCATCATCATCATCATCATCATCATCATCATCATCATCATCATCATCATTATCATCATCATGCCCGGAGGCGGTGTTGTACCGCCTCCGGGCATACCACACCGCCTCCGGGCATACAACACCGCCTCCGGGCATACTACACCGCCTCCGGGCATACCACACCGCCTCCAGGCATACAACACCGCCTCCGGGCATACTACACCGCCTCCGGGCATACCACACCGCCTCCGGGCATACAACACCGCCTCCGGGCATACTGCACCGCCTCCGGGCATACCACACCGCCTCCGGGCATACAACACCGCCTCCGGGCATACTACACCGCCTCCGGGCATACCAGACCGCCTCAGGGCATACAACACCGCCTCCGGGCATACAACACCGCCTCCGGGCATACCACACCGCCTCCGGGCATACAACACCGCCTCCGGGCATACAAAACCGCCTCCGGGCATACCACACCGCCTCCGGGCATACAACACCGCCTCCGGGCATACAACACCGCCTCCGGGCATACCACACCGTCTCACGTCATCATCAGCAACATCATCAGCAACATCATCAGCAACATCACCAGCAACATCATCAGCAACATCATCAGCAACATCATCAGCAACATCATCAGCAACATCATCAGCAACATCATCATCAACATCATCATCAACATCATCATCAACATCATCATCAACATCATCATCAACATCATCAGCAACATCATCAGCAACATCATCAGCAACATCATCAGCAACATCATCAACAACATCATCATCAGCAACATCATCATCAGCAACATCATCATCAGCAACATCATCATCATCATCATCATCATCATCATCATCATCATCATCATCATCATCATCATCATCATCATCATCATCATCATCATCATCATCATCATCATCATCATCATCATCATCATCATCATCATCATCATCATCATCATCATCATCATCATCATCATTATCATCATCATGCCCGGAGGCGGTGTTGTACCGCCTCCGGGCATACCACACCGCCTCCGGGCATACAACACCGCCTCCGGGCATACTACACCGCCTCCGGGCATACCACACCGCCTCCGGGCATACATCACCGCCTCCGGGCATACTACACCGCCTCCGGGCATACCACACCGCCTCCGGGCATACAACACCGCCTCCGGGCATACTGCACCGCCTCCGTGCATACCACACCGCCTCCGGGCATACAACACCGCCTCCGGGCATACTACACCGCCTCCGGGCATACCAGACCGCCTCAGGGCATACAACACCGCCTCCGGGCATACAACACCGCCTCCGGGCATACCACACCGCCTCCGGGCATACAACACCGCCTCCGGGCATACAACACCGCCTCCGGGCATACCACACCGCCTCCGGGCATACAACACCGCCTCCGGGCATACAACACCGCCTCCGGGCATACCACACCGTCTCACGTCATCATCAGCAACATCATCAGCAACATCATCAGCAACATCACCAGCAACATCATCAGCAACATCATCAGCAACATCATCAGCAACATCATCAGCAACATCATCAGCAACATCATCATCAACATCATCATCAACATCATCATCAACATCATCATCAACATCATCATCAACATCATCAGCAACATCATCAGCAACATCATCAGCAACATCATCAGCAACATCATCAACAACATCATCATCAGCAACATCATCATCAGCAACATCATCATCAGCAACATCATCATCATCATCATCATCATCATCATCATCATCACCATCATCATCATCATCATCATCATCATCATCATCATCATCATCATCATCATCATCATCATCATCATCATCATCATCATCATCATCATCATCATCATCATCATCATCATCATCATCATCATCATCATCATCATCATCATCATCATCATCATCATCATCATCATCATTATCATCATCATGCCCGGAGGCGGTGTTGTACCGCCTCCGGGCATACCACACCGCCTCCGGGCATACAACACCGCCTCCGGGCATACTACACCGCCTCCGGGCATACCACACCGCCTCCGGGCATACAACACCGCCTCCGGGCATACTACACCGCCTCCGGGCATACCACACCGCCTCCGGGCATACAACACCGCCTCCGGGCATACTGCACCGCCTCCGGGCATACCACACCGCCTCCGGGCATACAACACCGCCTCCGGGCATACTACACCGCCTCCGGGCATACCAGACCGCCTCAGGGCATACAACACCGCCTCCGGGCATACAACACCGCCTCCGGGCATACCACACCGCCTCCGGGCATACAACACCGCCTCCGGGCATACAACACCGCCTCCGGGCATACCACACCGCCTCCGGGCATACAACACCGCCTCCGGGCATACAACACCGCCTCCGGGCATACCACACCGCCTCCGGGCATACAACACCGCCTCCGGGCATACAACACCGCCTCCGGGCATACCACACCGTCTCACGTCATCATCAGCAACATCATCAGCAACATCATCAGCAACATCACCAGCAACATCATCAGCAACATCATCAGCAACATCATCAGCAACATCATCAGCAACATCATCAGCAACATCATCATCAACATCATCATCAACATCATCATCAACATCATCATCAACATCATCATCAACATCATCATCAACATCATCAGCAACATCATCAGCAACATCATCAGCAACATCATCAGCAACATCATCAACAACATCATCATCAGCAACATCATCATCAGCAACATCATCATCAGCATCATCATCATCATCATCATCATCATCATCATCATCATCATCATCATCATCATCATCATCATCATCATCATCCTCATCATCATCATCATCATCATCATCATCATCATCATCATCATCATCATCATCATCATCATCATCATCATCATCATCATCATCATCATCATCATCATCATCATCATCATCATCATCATTATCATCATCATGCCCGGAGGCGGTGTTGTACCGCCTCCGGGCATACCACACCGCCTCCGGGCATACAACACCGCCTCCGGGCATACAACACCGCCTCCGGGCATACAACACCGCCTCCGGGCATACCACACCGCCTCCGGGCATACAACACCGCCTCCGGGCATACAACACCGCCTCCGGGCATACCACACCGTCTCACGTCATCATCAGCAACATCATCAGCAACATCATCAGCAACATCACCAGCAACATCATCAGCAACATCATCATCAACATCATCAGCAACATCATCAGCAACATCATCAGCAACATCATCATCAACATCATCATCAACATCACCATCAACATCATCATCAACATCATCATCAACATCATCATCAACATCACCATCAACATCATCATCAACATCATCATCAACATCATCAGCAACATCATCAGCAACATCATCAGCAACATCATCAGCAACATCATCAACAACATCATCATCAGCAACATCATCATCAGCAACATCATCATCAGCAACATCATCATCATCATCATCATCATCATCATCATCATCATCATCATCATCATCATCATCATCATCATCATCATCATCATCATCATCATCATCATCATCATCATCATCATCATCATCATCATCATCATCATCATCATCATCATCATCATCATCATCATTATCATCATCATGCCCGGAGGCGGTGTTGTACCGCCTCCGGGCATACCACACCGCCTCCGGGCATACAACACCGCCTCCGGGCATACAACACCGCCTCCGGGCATACCACACCGCCTCCGGGCATACAACACCGCCTCCGGGCATACTACACCGCCTCCGGGCATACCACACCGCCTCCGGGCATACAACACCGCCTCCGGGCATACTGCACCGCCTCCGGGCATACCACACCGCCTCCGGGCATACAACACCGCCTCCGGGCATACTACACCGCCTCCGGGCATACCAGACCGCCTCAGGGCATACAACACCGCCTCCGGGCATACAACACCGCCTCCGGGCATACCACACCGCCTCCGGGCATACAACACCGCCTCCGGGCATACAACACCGCCTCCGGGCATACCACACCGCCTCCGGGCATACAACACCGCCTCCGGGCATACAACACCGCCTCCGGGCATACCACACCGTCTCACGTCATCATCAGCAACATCATCAGCAACATCATCAGCAACATCACCAGCAACATCATCAGCAACATCATCAGCAACATCGTCAGCAACATCATCAGCAACATCATCATCAACATCATCATCAACATCATCATCAACATCATCATCAACATCATCATCAACATCATCATCAACATCATCAGCAACATCATCAGCAACATCATCAGCAACATCATCAGCAACATCATCAACAACATCATCATCAGCAACATCATCATCAGCAACATCATCATCAGCAACATCATCATCATCATCATCATCATCATCATCATCATCATCATCATCATCATCATCATCATCATCATCATCATCATCATCATCATCATCATCATCATTATCATCATCATGCCCGGAGGCGGTGTTGTACCGCCTCCGGGCATACCACACCGCCTCCGGGCATACAACACCGCCTCCGGGCATACTACACCGCCTCCGGGCATACCACACCGCCTCCGGGCATACAACACCGCCTCCGGGCATACTACACCGCCTCCGGGCATACTACACCGCCTCCGGGCATACAACACCGCCTCCGGGCATACAACACCGCCTCCGGGCATACCACACCGCCTCCGGGCATGCAACACCGCCTCCGGGCATACAACACCGCAAACGGGCATACCACACCGTCTCACGTCATCATCAGCAACATCATCAGCAACATCGTCAGCAACATCATCAGCAACATCACCAGCAACATCATCAGCAACATCATCAGCAACATCATCAGCAACATCATCATCAACATCATCATCAACATCATCATTAACATCATCATCAACATCAACATCATCATCAACATCATCATCAACATCATCATCAACATCATCATCAACATCATCATCAACATCATCATCAACATCATCATCAACATCATCATCAACATCATCATCAACATCATCAGCAACATCATCAGCAACATCATCAGCAACATCATCAGCAACATCATCAACAACATCATCATCAGCAACATCATCATCAGCAACATCATCATCAGCAACATCATCATCATCATCATCATCATCATCATCATCATCATCATCATCATCATCATCATCATCATCATCATCATCATCATCATCATCATCATCATCATCATCATCATCATCATCATCATCATCATCATCATCATCATCATCATCATCATCATCATCATCATCATCATCATCATTATCATCATCATGCCCGGAGGCGGTGTTGTACCGCCTCCGGGCATACCACACCGCCTCCGGGCATACAACACCGCCTCCGGGCATACTACACCGCCTCCGGGCATACCACACCGCCTCCGGGCATACCACACCGCCTCCGGGCATACAACACCGCCTCCGGGCATACAACACCGCCTCCGGACATACCACACCGTCTCACGTCATCATCAGCAACATCATCAGCAACATCATCAGCAACATCACCAGCAACATCATCAGCAACATCATCAGCAACATCATCAGCAACATCATCAGCAACATCATCAGCAACATCATCATCAACATCATCATCAACATCATCATCAACATCATCATCAACATCATCATCAACATCATCATCATCATCATCATCATCATCATCATCATCATCATCATCATCATCATCATCATCATCATCATCATCATCATCATCATCATCATCATCATCATCATCATCATCATCATCATCATCATCATCATCATCATCATCATCATCATCATCATCATCATCATCATCATCATCATCATCATCATCATCATCATCATTATCATCATCATGCCCGGAGGCGGTGTTGTACCGCCTCCGGGCATACCACACCGCCTCCGGGCATACAACACCACCTCCGGGCATACTACACCGCCTCCGGGCATACCACACCGCCTCCGGGCATACAACACCGCCTCCGGGCATACTACACCGCCTCCGGGCATACTACACCGCCTCCGGGCATACAACACCGCCTCCGGGCATACAACACCGCCTCCGGGCATACCACACCGCCTCCGGGCATACAACACCGCCTCCGGGCATACAACACCGCAAACGGGCATACCACACCGTCTCACGTCATCATCAGCAACATCATCAGCAACATCATCAGCAACATCATCAGCAACATCACCAGCAACATCATCAGCAACATCATCAGCAACATCATCAGCAACATCATCATCAACATCATCATCAACATCATCATTAACATCATCATCAACATCAACATCATCATCAACATCATCATCAACATCATCATCAACATCATCATCAACATCATCATCAACATCATCATCAACATCATCATCAACATCATCATCAACATCATCAGCAACATCATCAGCAACATCATCAGCAACATCATCAGCAACATCATCAACAACATCATCATCAGCAACATCATCATCAGCAACATCATCATCAGCAACATCATCATCATCATCATCATCATCATCATCATCATCATCATCATCATCATCATCATCATCATCATCATCATCATCATCATCATCATCATCATCATCATCATCATCATCATCATCATCATCATCATCATCATCATCATCATCATCATCATCATCATCATCATCATCATTATCATCATCATGCCCGGAGGCGGTGTTGTACCGCCTCCGGGCATACCACACCGCCTCCGGGCATACAACACCGCCTCCGGGCATACTACACCGCCTCCGGGCATACCACACCGCCTCCAGGCATACAACACCGCCTCCGGGCATACTACACCGCCTCCGGGCATACCACACCGCCTCCGGGCATACAACACCGCCTCCGGGCATACTGCACCGCCTCCGGGCATACCACACCGCCTCCGGGCATACAACACCGCCTCCGGGCATACTACACCGCCTCCGGGCATACCAGACCGCCTCAGGGCATACAACACCGCCTCCGGGCATACAACACCGCCTCCGGGCATACCACACCGCCTCCGGGCATACAACACCGCCTCCGGGCATACAAAACCGCCTCCGGGCATACCACACCGCCTCCGGGCATACAACACCGCCTCCGGGCATACAACACCGCCTCCGGGCATACCACACCGTCTCACGTCATCATCAGCAACATCATCAGCAACATCATCAGCAACATCACCAGCAACATCATCAGCAACATCATCAGCAACATCATCAGCAACATCATCAGCAACATCATCAGCAACATCATCATCAACATCATCATCAACATCATCATCAACATCATCATCAACATCATCATCAACATCATCAGCAACATCATCAGCAACATCATCAGCAACATCATCAGCAACATCATCAACAACATCATCATCAGTAACATCATCATCAGCAACATCATCATCAGCAACATCATCATCATCATCATCATCATCATCATCATCATCATCATCATCATCATCATCATCATCATCATCATCATCATCATCATCATCATCATCATCATCATCATCATCATCATCATCATCATCATCATCATCATCATCATCATCATTATCATCATCATGCCCGGAGGCGGTGTTGTACCGCCTCCGGGCATACCACACCGCCTCCGGGCATACAACACCGCCTCCGGGCATACTACACCGCCTCCGGGCATACCACACCGCCTCCGGGCATACATCACCGCCTCCGGGCATACTACACCGCCTCCGGGCATACCACACCGCCTCCGGGCATACAACACCGCCTCCGGGCATACTGCACCGCCTCCGTGCATACCACACCGCCTCCGGGCATACAACACCGCCTCCGGGCATACTACACCGCCTCCGGGCATACCAGACCGCCTCAGGGCATACAACACCGCCTCCGGGCATACAACACCGCCTCCGGGCATACCACACCGCCTCCGGGCATACAACACCGCCTCCGGGCATACAACACCGCCTCCGGGCATACCACACCGCCTCCGGGCATACAACACCGCCTCCGGGCATACAACACCGCCTCCGGGCATACCACACCGTCTCACGTCATCATCAGCAACATCATCAGCAACATCATCAGCAACATCACCAGCAACATCATCAGCAACATCATCAGCAACATCATCAGCAACATCATCAGCAACATCATCAGCAACATCATCATCAACATCATCATCAACATCATCATCAACATCATCATCAACATCATCATCAACATCATCAGCAACATCATCAGCAACATCATCAGCAACATCATCAGCAACATCATCAACAACATCATCATCAGCAACATCATCATCAGCAACATCATCATCAGCAACATCATCATCATCATCATCATCATCATCATCATCATCACCATCATCATCATCATCATCATCATCATCATCATCATCATCATCATCATCATCATCATCATCATCATCATCATCATCATCATCATCATCATCATCATCATCATCATCATCATCATCATCATCATCATCATCATCATCATCATCATCATCATCATCATCATCATCATCATCATTATCATCATCATGCCCGGAGGCGGTGTTGTACCGCCTCCGGGCATACCACACCGCCTCCGGGCATACAACACCGCCTCCGGGCATACTACACCGCCTCCGGGCATACCACACCGCCTCCGGGCATACAACACCGCCTCCGGGCATACTACACCGCCTCCGGGCATACCACACCGCCTCCGGGCATACAACACCGCCTCCGGGCATACTGCACCGCCTCCGGGCATACCACACCGCCTCCGGGCATACAACACCGCCTCCGGGCATACTACACCGCCTCCGGGCATACCAGACCGCCTCAGGGCATACAACACCGCCTCCGGGCATACAACACCGCCTCCGGGCATACCACACCGCCTCCGGGCATACAACACCGCCTCCGGGCATACAACACCGCCTCCGGGCATACCACACCGCCTCCGGGCATACAACACCGCCTCCGGGCATACAACACCGCCTCCGGGCATACCACACCGCCTCCGGGCATACAACACCGCCTCCGGGCATACAACACCGCCTCCGGGCATACCACACCGTCTCACGTCATCATCAGCAACATCATCAGCAACATCATCAGCAACATCACCAGCAACATCATCAGCAACATCATCAGCAACATCATCAGCAACATCATCAGCAACATCATCAGCAACATCATCATCAACATCATCATCAACATCATCATCAACATCATCATCAACATCATCATCAACATCATCATCAACATCATCAGCAACATCATCAGCAACATCATCAGCAACATCATCAGCAACATCATCAACAACATCATCATCAGCAACATCATCATCAGCAACATCATCATCAGCAACATCATCATCATCATCATCATCATCATCATCATCATCATCATCATCATCATCATCATCATCATCATCATCATCCTCATCATCATCATCATCATCATCATCATCATCATCATCATCATCATCATCATCATCATCATCATCATCATCATCATCATCATCATCATCATCATCATCATCATCATCATCATCATTATCATCATCATGCCCGGAGGCGGTGTTGTACCGCCTCCGGGCATACCACACCGCCTCCGGGCATACAACACCGCCTCCGGGCATACAACACCGCCTCCGGGCATACAACACCGCCTCCGGGCATACCACACCGCCTCCGGGCATACAACACCGCCTCCGGGCATACAACACCGCCTCCGGGCATACCACACCGTCTCACGTCATCATCAGCAACATCATCAGCAACATCATCAGCAACATCACCAGCAACATCATCAGCAACATCATCATCAACATCATCAGCAACATCATCAGCAACATCATCAGCAACATCATCATCAACATCATCATCAACATCACCATCAACATCATCATCAACATCATCATCAACATCATCAGCAACATCATCAGCAACATCATCAGCAACATCATCAGCAACATCATCAACAACATCATCATCAGCAACATCATCATCAGCAACATCATCATCAGCAACATCATCATCATCATCATCATCATCATCATCATCATCATCATCATCATCATCATCATCATCATCATCATCATCATCATCATCATCATCATCATCATCATCATCATCATCATCATCATCATCATCATCATCATCATCATCATCATCATCATCATCATCATCATCATCATCATCATCATCATCATCATCATCATCATCATCATCATCATCATCATTATCATCATCATGCCTGGAGGCGGTGTTGTACCGCCTCCGGGCATACCACACCGCCTCCGGGCATACAACACCGCCTCCGGGCATACTACACCGCTTCCGGGCATACCACACCGCCTCCGGGCATACAACACCGCCTCCGGGCATACTACACCGCCTCCGGGCATACAACACCGCCTCCGGGCATACAACACCGCCTCCGGGCATACTGCACCGCCTCCGGGCATACCACACCGCCTCCGGGCATACAACACCGCCTCCGGGCATACTACACCGCCTCCGGGCATACCAGACCGCCTCAGGGCATACAACACCGCCTCCGGGCATACAACACCGCCTCCGGGCATACCACACCGCCTCCGGGCATACAACACCGCCTCCGGGCATACAACACCGCCTCCGGGCATACCACACCGTCTCACGTCATCATCAGCAACATCATCAGCAACATCATCAGCAACATCACCAGCAACATCATCAGCAACATCATCAGCAACATCATCAGCAACATCATCAGCAACATCATCAGCAACATCATCATCAACATCATCATCAACATCATCATCAACATCATCATCAACATCATCATCAACATCATCAGCAACATCATCAGCAACATCATCAGCAACATCATCAGCAACATCATCAACAACATCATCATCAGCAACATCATCATCAGCAACATCATCATCATCATCATCATCATCATCATCATCATCATCATCATCATCATCATCATCATCATCATCATCATCATCATCATCATCATCATCATCATCATCATCATCATCATCATCATCATCATCATCATCATCTCATCATCATCATCATCATCATCATCATCATCATCATCATCATCATCATCATCATCATCATCATCATCATCATCATCATCATCATCATCATCATCATCATCATTATCATCATCATGCCTGGAGGCGGTGTTGTACCGCCTCCGGGCATACCACACCGCCTCCGGGCATACAACACCGCCTCCGGGCATACTACACCGCTTCCGGGCATACCACACCGCCTCCGGGCATACAACACCGCCTCCGGGCATACTACACCGCCTCCGGGCATACAACACCGCCTCCGGGCATACAACACCGCCTCCGGGCATACTGCACCGCCTCCGGGCATACCACACCGCCTCCGGGCATACAACACCGCCTCCGGGCATACTACACCGCCTCCGGGCATACCAGACCGCCTCAGGGCATACAACACCGCCTCCGGGCATACAACACCGCCTCCGGGCATACCACACCGCCTCCGGGCATACAACACCGCCTCCGGGCATACAACACCGCCTCCGGGCATACCACACCGTCTCACGTCATCATCAGCAACATCATCAGCAACATCATCAGCAACATCACCAGCAACATCATCAGCAACATCATCAGCAACATCATCAGCAACATCATCAGCAACATCATCAGCAACATCATCATCAACATCATCATCAACATCATCATCAACATCATCATCAACATCATCATCAACATCATCAGCAACATCATCAGCAACATCATCAGCAACATCATCAGCAACATCATCAACAACATCATCATCAGCAACATCATCATCAGCAACATCATCATCATCATCATCATCATCATCATCATCATCATCATCATCATCATCATCATCATCATCATCATCATCATCATCATCATCATCATCATCATCATCATCATCATCATCATCATCATCATCATCATCATCCTCATCATCATCATCATCATCATCATCATCATCATCATCATCATCATCATCATCATCATCATCATCATCATCATCATCATCATCATCATCATCATCATCATCATCATTATCATCATCATGCCTGGAGGCGGTGTTGTACCGCCTCCGGGCATACCACACCGCCTCCGGGCATACAACACCGCCTCCGGGCATACTACACCGCTTCCGGGCATACCACACCGCCTCCGGGCATACAACACCGCCTCCGGGCATACTACACCGCCTCCGGGCATACAACACCGCCTCCGGGCATACAACACCGCCTCCGGGCATACTGCACCGCCTCCGGGCATACCACACCGCCTCCGGGCATACAACACCGCCTCCGGGCATACTACACCGCCTCCGGGCATACCAGACCGCCTCAGGGCATACAACACCGCCTCCGGGCATACAACACCGCCTCCGGGCATACCACACCGCCTCCGGGCATACAACACCGCCTCCGGGCATACAACACCGCCTCCGGGCATACCACACCGCCTCCGGGCATACAACACCGCCTCCGGGCATACAACACCGCCTCCGGGCATACCACACCGTCTCACGTCATCATCAGCAACATCATCAGCAACATCATCAGCAACATCACCAGCAACATCATCAGCAACATCATCAGCAACATCATCAGCAACATCATCAGCAACATCATCAGCAACATCATCAGCAACATCATCATCAACATCATCATCAACATCATCATCAACATCATCATCAACATCATCATCAACATCATCAGCAACATCATCAGCAACATCATCAGCAACATCATCAGCAACATCATCAACAACATCATCATCAGCAACATCATCATCAGCAACATCATCATCAGCAACATCATCATCATCATCATCATCATCATCATCATCATCATCATCATCATCATCATCATCATCATCATCATCATCATCATCATCATCATCATCATCATCATCATCATCATCATCATCATCATCATCATCATCATCATCATCATCATCATCATCATCATCATCATCATCATCATCATCATCATTATCATCATCATGCCCGGAGGCGGTGTTGTACCGCCTCCGGGCATACCACACCGCCTCCGGGCATACAACACCGCCTCCGGGCATACTACACCGCCTCCGGGCATACCACACCGCCTCCGGGCATACAACACCGCCTCCGGGCATACTACACCGCCTCCGGGCATACCACACCGCCTCCGGGCATACAACACCGCCTCCGGGCATACTGCACCGCCTCCGGGCATACCACACCGCCTCCGGGCATACAACACCGCCTCCGGGCATACTACACCGCCTCCGGGCATACCAGACCGCCTCAGGGCATACAACACCGCCTCCGGGCATACAACACCGCCTCCGGGCATACCACACCGCCTCCGGGCATACAACACCGCCTCCGGGCATACAACACCGCCTCCGGGCATACCACACCGCCTCCGGGCATACAACACCGCCTCCGGGCATACAACACCGCCTCCGGGCATACCACACCGTCTCACGTCATCATCAGCAACATCATCAGCAACATCATCAGCAACATCACCAGCAACATCATCAGCAACATCATCAGCAACATCATCAGCAACATCATCAGCAACATCATCAGCAACATCATCATCAACATCATCATCAACATCATCATCAACATCATCATCAACATCATCATCAACATCATCAGCAACATCATCAGCAACATCATCAGCAACATCATCAGCAACATCATCAACAACATCATCATCAGCAACATCATCATCAGCAACATCATCATCAGCAACATCATCATCATCATCATCATCATCATCATCATCATCATCATCATCATCATCATCATCATCATCATCATCATCATCATCATCATCATCATCATCATCATCATCATCATCATCATCATCATCATCATCATCATCATCATCATCATCATCATCATCATCATCATCATCATCATCATCATCATCATTATCATCATCATGCCCGGAGGCAGTGTTGTACCGCCTCCGGGCATACCACACCGCCTCCGGGCATACAACACCGCCTCCGGGCATACTACACCGCCTCCGGGCATACCACACCGCCTCCGGGCATACAACACCGCCTCCGGGCATACTACACCGCCTCCGGGCATACCACACCGCCTCCGGGCATACAACACCGCCTCCGGGCATACTGCACCGCCTCCGGGCATACCACACCGCCTCCGGGCATACAACACCGCCTCCGGGCATACTACACCGCCTCCGGGCATACCAGACCGCCTCAGGGCATACAACACCGCCTCCGGGCATACAACACCGCCTCCGGGCATACCACACCGCCTCCGGGCATACAACACCGCCTCCGGGCATACAACACCGCCTCCGGGCATACCACACCGCCTCCGGGCATACAACACCGCCTCCGGGCATACAACACCGCCTCCGGGCATACCACACCGTCTCACGTCATCATCAGCAACATCATCAGCAACATCATCAGCAACATCACCAGCAACATCATCAGCAACATCATCAGCAACATCATCAGCAACATCATCAGCAACATCATCAGCAACATCATCATCAACATCATCATCAACATCATCATCAACATCATCATCAACATCATCATCAACATCATCAGCAACATCATCAGCAACATCATCAGCAACATCATCAGCAACATCATCAACAACATCATCATCAGCAACATCATCATCAGCAACATCATCATCAGCAACATCATCATCATCATCATCATCATCATCATCATCATCATCATCATCATCATCATCATCATCATCATCATCATCATCCTCATCATCATCATCATCATCATCATCATCATCATCATCATCATCATCATCATCATCATCATCATCATCATCATCATCATCATCATCATCATCATCATCATCATCATCATCATCATCATCATCATCATTATCATCATCATGCCTGGAGGCGGTGTTGTACCGCCTCCGGGCATACCACACCGCCTCCGGGCATACAACACCGCCTCCGGGCATACTACACCGCTTCCGGGCATACCACACCGCCTCCGGGCATACAACACCGCCTCCGGGCATACTACACCGCCTCCGGGCATACAACACCGCCTCCGGGCATACAACACCGCCTCCGGGCATACTGCACCGCCTCCGGGCATACCACACCGCCTCCGGGCATACAACACCACCTCCGGGCATACTACACCGCCTCCGGGCATACCAGACCGCCTCAGGGCATACAACACCGCCTCCGGGCATACAACACCGCCTCCGGGCATACCACACCGCCTCCGGGCATACAACACCGCCTCCGGGCATACAACACCGCCTCCGGGCATACCACACCGCCTCCGGGCATACAACACCGCCTCCGGGCATACAACACCGCCTCCGGGCATACCACACCGTCTCACGTCATCATCAGCAACATCATCAGCAACATCATCAGCAACATCACCAGCAACATCATCAGCAACATCATCAGCAACATCATCAGCAACATCATCAGCAACATCATCAGCAACATCATCATCAACATCATCATCAACATCATCATCAACATTATCATCAACATCATCATCAACATCATCATCAACATCATCAGCAACATCATCAGCAACATCATCAGCAACATCATCAGCAACATCATCAACAACATCATCATCAGCAACATCATCATCAGCAACATCATCATCAGCAACATCATCATCATCATCATCATCATCATCATCATCATCATCATCATCATCATCATCATCATCATCATCATCATCATCATCATCATCATCATCATCATCATCATCATCATCATCATCATCATCATCATCATCATCATCATCATCATCATCATCATCATCATCATCATCATCATCATCATCATCATCATCATTATCATCATCATGCCCGGAGGCGGTGTTGTACCGCCTCCGGGCATACCACACCGCCTCCGGGCATACAACACCGCCTCCGGGCATACAACACCGCCTCCGGGCATACCACACCGCCTCCGGGCATACAACACCGCCTCCGGGCATACTACACCGCCTCCGGGCATACCACACCGCCTCCGGGCATACAACACCGCCTCCGGGCATACTGCACCGCCTCCGGGCATACCACACCGCCTCCGGGCATACAACACCGCCTCCGGGCATACTACACCGCCTCCGGGCATACCAGACCGCCTCAGGGCATACAACACCGCCTCCGGGCATACAACACCGCCTCCGGGCATACCACACCGCCTCCGGGCATACAACACCGCCTCCGGGCATACAACACCGCCTCCGGGCATACCACACCGCCTCCGGGCATACAACACCGCCTCCGGGCATACAACACCGCCTCCGGGCATACCACACCGTCTCACGTCATCATCAGCAACATCATCAGCAACATCATCAGCAACATCACCAGCAACATCATCAGCAACATCATCAGCAACATCGTCAGCAACATCATCAGCAACATCATCATCAACATCATCATCAACATCATCATCAACATCATCATCAACATCATCATCAACATCATCATCAACATCATCAGCAACATCATCAGCA
>JAXIVJ010006140.1:50000-55000 GCA_036785665.1 Chirona hameri
ACACCGCCTCCGGGCATACAACACCGCCTCCGTGCATACCACACCGCCTCCGGGCATACAACACCGCCTCCGGGCATACAACACCGCCTCCGGGCATACCACACCGTCTCACGTCATCATCAGCAACATCATCAGCAACATCATCAGCAACATCACCAGCAACATCATCAGCAACATCATCAGCAACATCATCAGCAACATCATCAGCAACATCATCAGCAACATCATCATCAACATCATCATCAACATCATCATCAACATCATCATCAACATCATCATCAACATCATCAGCAACATCATCAGCAACATCATCAGCAACATCATCAGCAACATCATCAACAACATCATCATCAGCAACATCATCATCAGCAACATCATCATCAGCAACATCATCATCATCATCATCATCATCATCATCATCATCATCATCATCATCATCATCATCATCATCATCATCATCATCATCATCATCATCATCATCATCATCATCATCATCATCATCATCATCATCATCATCATCATCATCATCATCATCATCATCATCATCATCATCATCATCATCATCATTATCATCATCATGCCTGGAGGCGGTGTTGTACCGCCTCCGGGCATACCACACCGCCTCCGGGCATACAACACCGCCTCCGGGCATACTACACCGCTTCCGGGCATACCACACCGCCTCCGGGCATACAACACCGCCTCCGGGCATACTACACCGCCTCCGGGCATACAACACCGCCTCCGGGCATACAACACCGCCTCCGGGCATACTGCACCGCCTCCGGGCATACCACACCGCCTCCGGGCATACAACACCGCCTCCGGGCATACTACACCGCCTCCGGGCATACCAGACCGCCTCAGGGCATACAACACCGCCTCCGGGCATACAACACCGCCTCCGGGCATACCACACCGCCTCCGGGCATACAACACCGCCTCCGGGCATACAACACCGCCTCCGGGCATACCACACCGTCTCACGTCATCATCAGCAACATCATCAGCAACATCATCAGCAACATCACCAGCAACATCATCAGCAACATCATCAGCAACATCATCAGCAACATCATCAGCAACATCATCAGCAACATCATCATCAACATCATCATCAACATCATCATCAACATCATCATCAACATCATCAGCAACATCATCAGCAACATCATCAGCAACATCATCAGCAACATCATCAACAACATCATCATCAGCAACATCATCATCAGCAACATCATCATCAGCAACATCATCATCATCATCATCATCATCATCATCATCATCATCATCATCATCATCATCATCATCATTATCATCATCATCAGCATCATCATCATCATCATCATCATCATCATCATCATCATCATCATCATCATCATCATCATCATCATCATCATCATCATCATCATCATCATCATCATCATCATCATCATCATCATCATCATCATCATCATCATCATCATCATCATCATCATCATCATCATCATCATATATCATCATCATGCCCGGAGGCGGTGTTGTACCGCCTCCGGGCATACCACACCGCCTCCGGGCATACAACACCGCCTCCGGGCATACTACACCGCCTCCGGGCATACCACACCGCCTCCGGGCATACAACACCGCCTCCGGGCATACTACACCGCCTCCGGGCATACTACACCGCCTCCGGGCATACAACACCGCCTCCGGGCATACAACACCGCCTCCGGGCATACCACACCGCCTCCGGGCATACAACACCGCCTCCGGGCATACAACACCGCAAACGGGCATACCACACCGTCTCACGTCATCATCAGCAACATCATCAGCAACATCATCAGCAACATCATCAGCAACATCACCAGCAACATCATCAGCAACATCATCAGCAACATCATCAGCAACATCATCATCAACATCATCATCAACATCATCATTAACATCATCATCAACATCAACATCATCATCAACATCATCATCAACATCATCATCAACATCATCATCAACATCATCATCAACATCATCATCAACATCATCATCAACATCATCATCAACATCATCAGCAACATCATCAGCAACATCATCAGCAACATCATCAGCAACATCATCAACAACATCATCATCAGCAACATCATCATCAGCAACATCATCATCAGCAACATCATCATCATCATCATCATCATCATCATCATCATCATCATCATCATCATCATCATCATCATCATCATCATCATCATCATCATCATCATCATCATCATCATCATCATCATCATCATCATCATCATCATCATCATCATCATCATCATCATCATCATCATCATCATCATTATCATCATCATGCCCGGAGGCGGTGTTGTACCGCCTCCGGGCATACCACACCGCCTCCGGGCATACAACACCGCCTCCGGGCATACTACACCGCCTCCGGGCATACCACACCGCCTCCAGGCATACAACACCGCCTCCGGGCATACTACACCGCCTCCGGGCATACCACACCGCCTCCGGGCATACAACACCGCCTCCGGGCATACTGCACCGCCTCCGGGCATACCACACCGCCTCCGGGCATACAACACCGCCTCCGGGCATACTACACCGCCTCCGGGCATACCAGACCGCCTCAGGGCATACAACACCGCCTCCGGGCATACAACACCGCCTCCGGGCATACCACACCGCCTCCGGGCATACAACACCGCCTCCGGGCATACAACACCGCCTCCGTGCATACCACACCGCCTCCGGGCATACAACACCGCCTCCGGGCATACAACACCGCCTCCGGGCATACCACACCGTCTCACGTCATCATCAGCAACATCATCAGCAACATCATCAGCAACATCACCAGCAACATCATCAGCAACATCATCAGCAACATCATCAGCAACATCATCAGCAACATCATCAGCAACATCATCATCAACATCATCATCAACATCATCATCAACATCATCATCAACATCATCATCAACATCATCAGCAACATCATCAGCAACATCATCAGCAACATCATCAGCAACATCATCAACAACATCATCATCAGCAACATCATCATCAGCAACATCATCATCAGCAACATCATCATCATCATCATCATCATCATCATCATCATCATCATCATCATCATCATCATCATCATCATCATCATCATCATCATCATCATCATCATCATCATCATCATCATCATCATCATCATCATCATCATCATCATCATCATCATCATCATCATCATCATCATCATCATCATCATCATCATTATCATCATCATGCCCGGAGGCGGTGTTGTACCGCCTCCGGGCATACCACACCGCCTCCGGGCATACAACACCGCCTCCGGGCATACTACACCGCTTCCGGGCATACCACACCGCCTCCGGGCATACAACACCGCCTCCGGGCATACTACACCGCCTCCGGGCATACAACACCCCCTCCGGGCATACAACACCGCCTCCGGGCATACTGCACCGCCTCCGGGCATACCACACCGCCTCCGGGCATACAACACCGCCTCCGGGCATACTACACCGCCTCCGGGCATACCAGACCGCCTCAGGGCATACAACACCGCCTCCGGGCATACAACACCGCCTCCGGGCATACCACACCGCCTCCGGGCATTCAACACCGCCTCCGGGCATACAACACCGCCTCCGGGCATACCACACCGCCTCCGGGCATACAACACCGCCTCCGGGCATACAACACCGCCTCCGGGCATACCACACCGTCTCACGTCATCATCAGCAACATCATCAGCAACATCATCAGCAACATCACCAGCAACATCATCAGCAACATCATCAGCAACATCATCAGTAACATCATCAGCAACATCATCAGCAACATCATCATCAACATCATCATCAACATCATCATCAACATCATCATCAACATCATCATCAACATCATCAGCAACATCATCAGCAACATCATCAGCAACATCATCAGCAACATCATCAACAACATCATCATCAGCAACATCATCATCAGCAACATCATCATCAGCAACATCATCATCATCATCATCATCATCATCATCATCATCATCATCATCATCATCATCATCATCATCATCATCATCATCATCATCATCATCATCATCATCATCATCATCATCATCATCATCATCATCATCATCATCATCATCATCATCATCATCATCATCATCATCATCATCATCATCATCATCATCATCATCATCATCATCATCATCATCATCATCATCATCATCATCATCATCATCATCATCATCATCATCATCATCATCATCATCATCATCATCATCATCATCATCATTATCATCATCATGCCCGGAGGCGGTGTTCTACCGCCTCCGGGCATACCACACCGCCTCCGGGCATACAACACCGCCTCCGGGCATACTACACCGCCTCCGGGCATACCACACCGCCTCCGGGCATACAACACCGCCTCCGGGCATACTACACCGCCTCCGGGCATACCACACCGCCTCCGGGCATACAACACCGCCTCCGGGCATACAACACCGCCTCCGGGCATACTACACCGCTTCCGGGCATACCACACCGCCTCCGGGCATACAACACCGCCTCCGGGCATACTACACCGCCTCCGGGCATACCACACCGCCTCCGGGCATACAACACCGCCTCCGGGCATACTACACCGCCTCCGGGCATACTACACCGCCTCCAGGCATACAACACCGCCTCCGGGCATACCACACCGTCTCACGTCATCATCAGCAACATCATCAGCAACATCATCAGCAACATCATCAGCAACATCACCAGCAACATCATCAGCAACATCATCAGCAACATCATCAGCAACATCATCATCAACATCATCATCAACATCATCATTAACATCATCATCAACATCAACATCATCATCAACATCATCATCAACATCATCATCAACATCATCATCAACATCATCATCAACGTCATCATCAACATCATCATCAACATCATCAGCAACATCATCAGCAACATCATCAGCAACATCATCAGCAACAT
>JAXIVJ010006140.1:65000-68918 GCA_036785665.1 Chirona hameri
GAGGACCGCCTCAGGCATACAACACCGCCTCCGGGCATACAACACCGCCTCCGGGCAGACCACACCGCCTCCGGGCATACAACACCGCCTCCGGGCATACAACACCGCCTCCGGCATACACACCGCCTCCGGGCATACAACACCGCCTCCGGGCATACATACACCGCCTCCGGGCATACCACATCGTCTCACGCACGTCACATCATCAATCAGCAACATCATCTCGAACATCTCCAGCAACATCAATCAGCAGACATCATCATCATCAATATCTAGTAATCATCAGCTCAACATCATCAGCAACAGCTCATCATCATCAACATCATCATCACATCATCATCAACTCATCATCACTCATCATCATCATCAGCAAATATCAGCAACTCATCAGCACATCATCAGCAACATCATTCATGCAACTCATCATCAGCTACATCATAATCAGCAATCATTCATCAGCAATCATCATCTCATTCATCATTCATCATCATCATCAATCATCATATAGCATCATTCATCATCTAATCATCATCATCACTCATCATCATCATCATCATCATCATCATCATCATCATCTATTCATCATCATCATCATCATCATCATCATCATTCATCATCATCATCATCATCTCAATCATCACTTCATCTTATCATCATCATACATCATCATAATACATCTATCAATCATCATCACTCATCATTCTTCATCATCACATCATCATCAATCCATCATCATCATTCATAATCTATCATTATCATCAATGCACGGAGGCGGTGTTGTACGCCTCCGGGCATACCTACACCGCCTCCGGGCATACACACCGCGCTCAGTGCATACTACACAGCCTCCGGGCATACCACACCGCCTCCGGCATACAACACCGCCTCCGGCATACTACACCGCCTCCAGGGCGTACCACACCGCCTCCGGGCATACAACACCGCCTCCGGGCATACTGCACCGCCTCCGGGCATACCACACCGCCTCCTGGCATACAACACCGGCCTCCGGGCATACTACACCAGCCTCCGGGCATACCAGAGCACGCCTCAGGGCTATACGAACACAGCACTCCGGGCATACAACACCGCCTCCGGGCATACCACACCGACTCCGGGCATACAACACCCGCCTCGGGCATACAACCGCCTGGCATACCACACCGCCTCCGGGCATACAACATCCGCCTCCGGTCATTACAACACCTCTCCGGCATACAACACCGCCTCCGTCATACCTCACTCTCATCTCATCATCAGCACATCAACATCATCATCAGCCATCATCATCACTCATCATCTTCATCATCATCATCATCCACAATCATCTCATCAGCACATCATCAATCATCAGCGAAGTACTGAGTCATATAGCTTATCATGTGCTGCAGCATCTTCAGCATCCTTATTCATCTATCAGGCCCGTGGGCGGTGTTTGTTACCGCCTCCGGCATACCACACGCTCACTCTGGCATACAATACCGCCTCCGGGCATAATACAACGCCTGCCGGCATATCCACAGGCTCGCCTGCCGGTCATACAACACCGCCTCCTGGGCATGACTACTCACGCCTCCGGGCATACTACACCGCCTGATCCTGCATACACTCCGCTCCGGCATACAACACCCGCCTCAGCTGACCATCTACGCCTCCGCATGGCATAGCACCAGCCTCCGGACATACTACACACCGCAGATACGGACATACCAACCGTCAGTCTCACGCTTCCATCTCAGCAACTTCTCAGAAACATCATTCAGACATCATCCGCTCATCAACTCAGACAAACAGCATCACAACATCATCAAACATCCATCAGCAATGATCTCTTCATCACAACTTCATTATCATCATCAGCTCTACAACAGTCATGCTCTTCATATCATCAACATTCATAATCATCTATCTACATATTCAACATCAGTCTACAACATCACATCAACATCATCATCACATCATCATCTCACAATCATCATAACAACATCTATTCAGCATACATCAATCATCATAGCAGAATGCATCAGCACACAAATCATCACAGACATCATCACATCAACATCATACTCTCACAGCAACATTCATCATCATCAACATCGTCAATCATCAGACTCTTCATCATCATATCATCTTCTCATCATCATGCATCTCATTACATCATCATCATCTACTTCAACATCATCATCATCATCATCAAGCTCATCATCATCACAATCATCAAACATATCATTCAACATCATTATCTATCAAGCATCATCATCATTCATCTATATCATATGCCCCGAGAGCAGTTTGACTCCGCTCCTGCCCATACTTACTCCTTGAGCCTCCGAGGCATACGAAGTGCCTAAGACCCGCGCTGAGCATTACAACTTCACCCTCTACTCATACAACAAGCCTGCCTCCGGTGCTATACCACTCCGATATCAACCTCACGGGCAAATAATCAACAGCCTGCCCTCGTCATACATCACCGCCTCTAGGACATTCACACCAATGCCTACCGGTTTCATTCAACCCCTGCCGATACATAACCTAAGCACTCCCTCGGGCAACAACAACACCGTCCACCTTACTCATCATCAGCAACATCATCAGCAATACAACATCAGCATACTTCAGCATCACACACTCACTCAGCAAACATCATCAATCAACATCATCAACTTCATCCATCATCCATCAGCAACTGCATCAATCATCATCATCATCATCATCATCATTCATCTCACACATCCATCATCAGTCATCATCATCATCTAGCATCACATCATCATCATATCATGCAACCTATCATCATCATCATCTTCAACATGCATCTATCATCACATAATCAATCATCATCATCATCATCATCAATCCATCAACATCTATCATCATCATCTCATCATCATCATCATCATACATCATCATCTTCATCATCATCATCACTATCAACATCATCTATGCATCTTCATCATCATCAATTAATCATCATCATGCCGCGGAGGCAGGTGTTGTCCGCCTCCGGGCATACCACGACCGCCTCCGGGCATACAACACCGCCTCCGTGCAATACTACACCGCCTCCGGGCATACCACAGCCGCCTCCGGGCATACAACACCGCGCTCCGGGCATACGTACAGCCGGCCTTCGCAGGGCATACTACACTGCCTCCGGGCATACAACACCGCCTCCGGGCATACAACCGCCTCCTGGCATACCACATACAGTAACCGGCCCTCCGGCAAGCAACACCGCCTCCGAGCATACAACACCGGCAAAACAGTGGCATACCACACCGTCTCACGTCATCATCAGCAACATCATCAGCAACATCATCAGCAACATCATCAGCAACATCACCAGCACATCATCATCAGCTCATCCTCAACATCACTGCAACATCATCATCAACATTCATCATCACATCATCATTAACATACATCATCCAACATCAACATCATCATAAACATCATAATCAACATCATCATCTACATCATCATCCATCATCACATCATCATCAACTTCATCATCAACCTTCAATCACATCATACATCATCAACATCATCAGCAACATCATCAGCAACATCATCAGCAACATCATCAGCAACATCATCAACAACCATCAATCATCAGCAACATCATCAGCAAACATCATCATCAGCAACATCATCATCATCATCATCATCATCATCATCATCACATCATCATCATCATCATCATCATCATCATCATCATCATCATCATCATCCTCATCATCATCATCATCATCATCATCATCATCATCATTATCATTCTCATCATGCCCGGAGGCGGTGTTGTACCGCTCCGGGCATATCACATATACCGCCTCCGGCATACAACACCGCCTCCGGGCATACTACACCGCCTCCGGGCATACCACACCCGCCTCCGGGCATACAACACCGCCTCCG
>JAXIVJ010006141.1:0-35000 GCA_036785665.1 Chirona hameri
TGACAGATACCAATACGGCTAAGTGTTGTAGTATGCTTCTGGCTACCTACCATGACATTATACTGACGTTAAAAATGTAATGCACACTTTTTTGAACGACAATACCGTGATGGTGTTTGCCTTTGTTCTTGTGTTTATAGTCAAATTCTGACGGTTATTTCTAGCATGATTTATGCACAAGTAACCCCTGTTTACATTTTTCAGTTTTAATTCTGTTTCACAGGTTGTTATCAAACAATTGTTAGGTAGCTACCATATACTCCAGAAAAGTTATAACCGGTGCCGTCTGTGTGGTTTCAAGTTGTGTTGTGACAGGTGCCGTGTGTGGTTTCAAGTTGTGTTGTGACAGGTGCCCGTGTATGGTTTCTAGTTGTGTATGTGACAGGTGCCCGGGTGTGTGGTTTCAAGTAGTGTTGTGACCGGTGACCGTGTGTGGTTTTAGGTTGTGTTCGCCCTGGTGGTGGCCGTGGCCAGCGCTGCCTCATCCGGTCGTGGACGTGCCGCTCGTTCCGCATCCGTGACGAGTTTGACCGTCCCATCTACTCGCTGGGACAGAAGGCCGCCTTTGACGTGCGCACCAGACGTGCGCACCGAGCAGGACGTGCCGATCGTGGCCGCCGTGACCTACGCCGCGCCCGTTCGCGCCCCGTTCCGCCCTACTCTGCCGTCGGCCACGTTGTCGCCGGTGCGCCGTACGCCTATGGTACCTCGCCGCGGCCGTCCGCTACATCTAAGCCGCAGGTGAGACGATAGCATTATACTCAGTTAATCACTTAGAATCACTGCCAAAGTCACTACTGTGCAGTCTCTGGAAAGATTTACGCTGACATTATATAATTGGTTTAATAATTGTTTGTTTCTGAATTTACCGGCGTTGTTTTGGCTATCAGCATCACTGCCTTGCTGTAGATACAGCACCTCCTGTCTCCGTGTTACCGCCGTGTGTGTTTACAGGGTCATGTTCTGAGATGGTGAGCACTTGTGACACGCCACTCAGTCGCCTCAGTGGCCTCGTCTGGGCGGCGCGTGTAACTGTATATCCGTCCTTGGTCTGCCGGCAGGCGCGCCGCTGAGGGCTGCTCGCCTCTTCTCCTGCTGGGAGACACGCCTGAGGGCATCGGGCCAGCGCGGCCGACCGCCGGCGGCGAGCTGGACTCGTGCAGTGACGTCACCCTGATGTGTGACGTCACCCGTGGTCCTGGCGCCTTGCCGGACCGTCACGTGAACCTCACATGAACGAAATTGAACCCGCAGCCGTTGCTTTCGCTGCCGGTGAATCATTGTATGTTGTCTGTTTGATGAAATACACTCTGCTGTCGTGACGCTGGAGCTTTGCGGCTGGTAAAAACCTACGGCACAGGATGACTATCATTTGAGCAAATGTGATACTGTCAAATCTGCAAATGTGATATGTGATACATTCTTGCACTTAACAAAATAGCCGTAGCAATGCCAATTTTAACATGTTAAATGGGGGGAGGTAAATGCCCCAATGAGCCATTTTGCCCTCTCCCCAGTCAATTAATTTTGTCACCTGTATTCACAGTATATTCCATTATTTTTTTTCGCTTGATAGGTATTTAAATAAATTTAAAATAAAATATAAAGAATATATATAATATATAAATAATAATACTGGTGATAATTGCTATACAAATTTAACGAATACATTTCATGATGTTCCTAAGCTTAGTTTTGCCCAGCCAAAATAAGTATTTTTAACCCTATTAGTGTCGTGGGGGGATAAAGCGGACCCACTAAGGTTTTTTCCGGTCCTGTCCCACAACGAGTAGAAGTACGGCCATCAAACTTTTGATTTCCTAATATTCATTGGGCACACTTTTGGCACATCTCAAGTTTTCAACCCCCACGGGGCGGCTTCAGGCGTGGTTTTTGGAGGCATGTTTTGGTTTTCACTGTGTCTCGGCTTATCAAAGGGAATCACATTCTCATTATCTAACCGTATCGTAGATACGAGCCTTACAAACTTCCACCGCTCTTGCTAGCTGCTCAGAGGTCCAAAAAAAGGTACTTCGGAGTGGTACTACTATCACAACGAAGCAATATGCTACTCTCGGTGTTATAACACGTGTATCAAGATAACATATAACACGTCTAAAGATATATAAGTTCGTCACATAAGATAACACAGTCTCTCAACTATTTTTTCGACACAACCACCGATATTAACGAAAATAGCCCTTTTCCTAGTTCGTCTGTTAAGGTCTGTTAAATTATTTATGAATCATATGCGCTTCTGCCGATCTTGTGTGCAAAATACCTCGGCACAGCCGTCTGCAGCGAAGACTGGCCATTGACTGAAGTTGTACCTCTGGCCCTTAGTAGGCGTAGTTGCGAAGCTGAACATCTGATTCCACTCTGGTATATCCACCTTGGTATTCCACTCAATATGATGGCAGGCCACTAATATAATATCAAAAGGTCCTTTGATGATGAGCTTTTTAAATGTTAAATATGATTATATTACCCTGAAACATCATAAACTTTCTAATTATTAGAGATGCCACTTGCTGAAAATGGTATATAATCAAATTACACATCTGCTATACAGGAAAAAATGCATATTGCACAGCCAAATTTTGTGTCAACTAAAAAATGATTTGAGTGTAAGAAATGTGGTAATGTTGACTAATGTCCACTTTTCTGCTCAAAGAACACAGTGTCGCCCATTATATTTAGTGATATCTTGCTGATGTAATGAGAACAGGACAAAATGGAATGCAATGCCTGAAATAGGTCTTAATACTTATAGCAGTGTATTTTATAAATAGATAAATCAAAAATATATTACCCTGCATATGAAAACTGTAAGCAAAAATAGATTAGAGTTGGCACCAAGACAAAAATATGGATGAACCACATACCTGCAAGTGTGAAGTATATACCCCAAACAAACATCTAGCCAACCAGTCTCCAAAAAATAGGAAGATTTGGACAAAATTTACAACAGCCACAAATTCCTCCACAAAAATGTGATAGCAGGCTGCCACAATGGCAACATATCCAATGTCATAAATTCATATCACAGCATCACTCCTTGTATAGCAACTTATCAAAGCAACGATTTCATTTTTTGGTGTCTCTATCAAATTGTCATAAATTCATCCTTGTACAGCAATCTATCAAAGCAATTTTTTATTGTCATTGTGTGTTCTTTTTCTGAACCTCTTTCTACAACTGGCCAATTACCTTCACAAGTTGTGAGCTTGTGTTGCTTCAGGAAGCCCTGAAGGTGTGAACATATACATGTGAGGGAATTGAAAATGAATCTTCCACACCTGACTAGATCTGAAGCCATGAACACGGTCCTAGGATTGCCTTTGAGCTAGGGTGCAGTGCAACAAATTCTGGCAAAAAAATGTACAAAGAGTAGAAGATTCAACCAAAACACCACATGTACAAGGCTTTATCAATACCAAGTACCCTGCCACCAGAATTAGTATAATCTATGTCCATTCTTCTACCTACCGTGTCCCTCCACAGGCTGTCCCTACTGTTACAATAAATCTGTATCAGTGTTTCCAATTATCCAGTGTGTATCAAATTAAGTAGTGGAAAATTCACAAGTACATATCTTGGATAAGGAGTGGAAAAATGGTATTCTATAGGGTGTGGTTTTCCACCCAAATTTACCAATGCCAGGACCAGACAATGCCTGACAGAGTTCATTTTCTCTTCATTTCATGACATAGTTGATGCAGAATGAATAATTATTGTTGTTGCACACTAAACTTTTTCATTTGATATAATCGTTGTACACTGAAAATACAATATATGTGATACATAATATATTAAACATTTTTCTGAGGACAAAGTAATCCTATTTAACTACTACAATGACATTAAGAGCAATGGGCACCACATAGCTAGTAGCTGTGGCGCCCTTAAACCCAAATCTTCATCATTACAACATAAGATCAGGTGGAAAGAGAGCAAATCTCCAGGACAGAAGAAAGGAGCAAAATCCTTTGACCAAAAAGTACAGACAATGCCCTGATATATCCAAGTTGCAAGCTTGAAGAACTCTATCTAAACTAGTTCACTACCCTAAAGTAACCCTAAGAGGAGTATTCAAGTACTTCATTTAATCTCCATAGTTTACCTGAAAATAATGCATCACGATCAAACTACACAGGACCGTATAAGTTCATTTCTGATACACTTCTACCCAACTCTTCACTGTAGTAGTGTCACGATGCGAGACAACTGAGTGCGTGGCGTGTGCAGCCTGCTTGATGCGTACATTGAGGTTAGTAACTTATGCGTGGTCCTGTTTATACTACTCAATCAGACTTAATGGGCGTAGGCCTGTTTACTACTTGATCAGACTTAATTGGCGGGGTTAGGTTAGGGTAGGTTATTTTTAAGGTTACCATAACCTAAACCAACCTAACAATAACCCGCCATTAAATCTGATCGAGTATAAACAAGCTACGCCATTAACTATACCCTCCCAGCGATGACAGCAAGCCAGGCTACACCGCCCGCTCCTTGTTACACTACCTACAGCTGGTGTACTGTAATGTGAGCTGCCTCCAACCAATACTAGACACCTAGCATGAAATGATAAAAATAGTCACACCCTTGAATCAGCAAAACACAGGTCAGCCTGCGTTGTGATGTATTTTGTAAGTTGTTAAGACTTAATGCAAGTTTTGATGTATTTATAATAATTCATAAACTAAAAAACATGACCTTTTCCTCGAAAATTTATGTATGTATATTTTTGTTGTTGTTGCATATGTGTATTATTTTTTGTATATGTGTATATGTATGTATGAGTATATATATACTATATATTATATATATTATATATATATAATATATATATATATAATATATATTATATATATATATTATGTATGTGTGTTGTATAAGGCCTGCATGTTGTACCCCTATTACAAAATGAATTCCGTGGGCCATATCGTGCACAAATATATAGTATGCTGTTCTTGGAGTATGTATGTGATGGAAGATAAATATTTGTAGGTGTGGTCTGATCGAAACAATTGTCACGATTGTGAAGCATTATTTTGTTAAAAAGAGGCAGTTAGGAAAAGGTCGTGTCGAAATGTTGTACTGTATGATAAAGGCGCCTGTGACCGAAATATTACAACATATAATAACATTTTGATAACATTGTATTTTCACATTTTCGAGGAAACAGGTATGTTTTTTTAGTTTACATATCATCTAAGTATGTTACTCGCACAAGCACTAAACTCTATACAGTTGTATTTATCTCAAACATCGTACCCTTCGACAGCGTTTTCCGCAAACCAATATTTTGCAACAAAAACCGAAGAACATGACGTCACTCTGTGACGTCATTCCCGGTTGACCTATCTTAACTTCATATTTGTCCTCTTGCCAACATGTGTAGAATTGATGTGAGAGAAGGTACTACAAGTTTGATGACGATACCGAGTGTTCGCTTAAGAGTTATTGCAAAATAACGGGAGGGTGTGGGGGGGGGGGGGGGGGTGGGGGGGTGGGGGGCAAAAAATAGCCCCCCCCCCCCCAGTATAGTCGCGGGTTAACTGGTTAAAATCATACCTAACTGATCGCAGACACAACGTTAGAATAGGAAACACCTTTTCGACAGTTTTGACTATAAACACTGGATGCCCACAGGGATCCATACTGGGACCACTACTTGCCCACCTCATAGGCATTGCGTACGACAATTTTTTTAAGTGCAATCATGTCACGACTATTTTATTAAGTGCAAGAATGTTGAAGTTTTTTTTTGATGAGTGAGTTAGTCTGGTACATCTAATTTTGTGGAGGACAGTATCACTTTTGCGCACATGTCAGTCATGTGCCGTTGTATTTACCAGCCCAGTCATCACTCAAAGCTCCAGCGTCACGACAGCAGAGTGTATTTCATCAAACAGACAACATACGAATGATTCAGCCGGCCGCGGAAAGCAACGGCTGTCGGGTTCAATTGCGGTTCATGTGAGGTTCACGTGACGGTCCGCAAGGCGCCAGGACCACGGGTGACGTCACACAGCAGGGTGACGTCACTCACGGGTCCAGCTCGCCGCGCGGCGGTCGGTCGGCCTGGCCCGGATGCCCTCAGGGCGTGTCTTCCAGCAGGAATAGGCGAGCAGCCCTCAGCGTTCTGCCGGCAGACCAAGGACGGATACACGGTTACAACACCTGATCAGAGGCTAATTTCACAAAGCAAAGAAGTTTGTAATTGCAAAGAATGTATTTGTTTTACAAATAATTTGTACACAAGTTATGTAGTTTGGATTTAAAAGAACTTCAGGGCAGTAAATCTCAATTTACTATTTACAAACTAGTTTACAAAGATATTGTTTGTAGAAAATATTTGCAATTGCACAGGTTATATTTCTCAAAGGTTGACGGAAGTGAGGATATGTTTGCAATACAAACTTGTAATTCCAGTGGGTCAGGGGTTCTGAATTTCAGAAACTGCATGATAGGTGGCGTTGTTTTACTGTTGAGGTTATTTCTTGGTGAGGTTGTTACATTCCCCAGATATTTAAGGTAATGGTTTAGTTTATACATAGGTATAGCTGCCGAAAAAAAAATCCCGAGAGATTCGAACAGGGATCACCGGCTTTGGAGTCCACTGTACCTTACCGATTGCGCTATGATGTGAGGGGCGCCTCCGCGCGGAGAAACCGCTTGACGATAGAATTGCAGCGGTCAAAAATTGATTTGTGCAATGTGCAGTGAACCTTCACTCTTTAAGGACGTAGGAAATTGGCTAGGTTAGGTGAAAAAATGGTCGAGAAATTCCACGAACTTTATTTTGAGAGTAGTTATGTTATCATTATGCTCGCCACCCGGTAAATGGGAAAATTATGCGTACTCTAATTGCTTACCATGATGTATTTTTACGGGCAGAGTTTGTATTCCGATGAAATGTTAATTACAATATAATTTTTCCTATAATTAATTTATTTTGAATAAAAAAATAAACCACAATGTAAATATTGGTAAAATCAATTATCTGCACAGTAGGTGACTTTGGCAGTGATTCATAAGTGATAACTGAGTCTGATGCTGTCGTCTCACCTGCCGCTTAGATGTAGCGGACGGCCGCGCGGCCGGTAGCCATAGGCGTACGGCGCACCGGCGACAACGTGGCCGAAGGCAGAGTAGGGGGCGAACGGGGCGGCGAACGGGGCGGCGGCGTAGGTCAAGGCCGGCACGATCGCACGTCCTGCTCGGTGCGCACCGTCTTGGTGCGCACGTCAAAGGCGGCCTTCTGTCCCAGCGTGTAGATGGGCCGGTCAAACTCGTCACGGATCGGGAACGAGCGGTCCACGTTCACGACCGGGATGAAGGCAGCGCTGGCCACGGCCACCACCAGGGCGAACACAACCTAAACCACACACGGTCACCGGTCACAACACTACTTGAAACACACATGGGCACCTGTCACAACACAACTTGAAACCACACACGGGCACCAGTTATAACTTTTCTGGAGTAGATGGTAGCTAGATAACAATTGTTTGTTAAAAACCTGTGAAACAGAATAAAACGGAAAAATGTAAACAGGGGTTACTTGTGTATAAATCATGCTAAGAATAACCGTCAGAATTCGACTATAAACCCAAGATCAAAGGCAAACACCATCACGGTATTGTCGTTCAAAAATGTGCATACATTTTTAACGTCAGTATAATGTCATGGTAGGTAGGTAGCCAGAAGCATACTACAACACTTAGCCGTATTGGTATCTGTCAAAAACATAACGAAATAATGGTATATCATGGTAACTAAAAGCATACAACACGTAATTGCATTGATATCAGTAAAAACACATAATCACAAAATACTAGTTGAATCCATTTATGAACTGTAGTTTAAATATTTGGTCTCATGAAGCGATATATTCACAAAGGTATGTTTCAGTTATCTGCACCAAGACGGCGTCTCGGCTTCGACAGCGGATACTCACGGCACGGATCATGGTGTCTGTCTGTTTGTGCGGGTGTGTCGGCTGTGAACTTCTCAAGAACGCCTTGTGCCGGGTGGCGGCCGGTATATAGTATAGTGCATCAGCCCTGCCCGCCGGCGGCTCCGGCTGGCTGCCTCTACCGCCTCCTCCCCGCCGGCCAGACAGGCATTAGAGCACGGGCGTGGCTCCAGCGGACACCGCCCCGCCCCCGCCCCCGCCCCCGCCGCAATCAGACAACGAGCCCGGACTCTTATGGACTCTTCCTGGATCCGTGTATGATGATGTGTAACGGACAGGTGGACGCGGTGATGTCATCCACCCGAGAGAAAGAGGACTACACTCACAAAATCGCTACACACGACCCGGGTGTCACCTCCTGCCACAGGGGTTATTTGGAAATGTACATTGTACTCATGCATTGGGTGTCATTGTTGATACAGTATATTATTACCGAGCGGGCGTGAATCGCCCGTGAGGTTTCTGGTCAACTTACTAGACAAATTCACATTTGACCCGGCCCGAACCGGCCCGAACCGGCCCGACCCGGCCATACAGACACTTTTCGGAAGCTAATAACTTTGCAACCACTGCTCCGATTGAAATTGGGTTTTCACCTTGGATAGGACCATCAAATCAATTTTGATTTTGTTATAGCGCGTTCTGATAGGGGTGGTACCAAAGCGCTTGGCACGGGGCACCCACAGACGTCGAAATGAACAAAAATGATTGTTAATCAAAAGTGGCTTGATTTGGGGCCTTGCCAAGCGCTATGTTATAGGGCCTTGGATTTGTATAACCATTCGTTTTTTTTGTATACGCTGAAGCATGCAGCGCTCAGGACGTACTCTCTTTTAGCGGATTCGAGAAAGGAGATCATGTACAATTTAATCAAACTTATTTTTTATGTTGGCATGCATAGAGCCCTAGCAAATTGTATGGGGGACTTGTATGGGGGCTCGTTCACATGAGAAGGACATATTTAGGTATTTTGGGCTGCTAATGATTGATATTTTCAATACAAAATACCACAAAGCCTCTACGAAACGTTATTCGCCTCCCAAATGAGCATATATCCATGCGATGAGAATGAGGCGCGCCATAGCAATATCGGCGGCTAGGCAGTAGTGTATGTTTGAAGACATGGTGCATACAAATAAAAAAGTATTGTCGAATCGATGCTATACTTCCATGCTATGGACATTTCTCTTGAAAATGAGCCGCATAAAATAGTCATTTTTGAAATTGTATTTTTCGCCCCATTATACGCTAGCAGGCCATTCTCGCCCACTGTGCGGCGATAGCGGGCGGGTTGCGCCGTTCCTCGCTGGGAGGGCGATGGACGGCGCCGAACCCGCCGCCGCGCCCTGGCCCCGGGCGACACGATGAGTTTACTGCACGGCCGCCTCCCTCTCAAGGTCGTCAGGACAACGGTCTTCACCGGCCGGCTGATCACGTGCTCGTCAGTGGCCACGGGGTACCACAGGGTGGGGTCCGTCCCGGAGGTTGCTTGGGTACTTGTGATTTCTGGGTACTTATGAATCTTGGGTACTTATGGACTCGGGTATTTATGGATTCTGGGACTTATGGACTGAGGTAATTATGGACTCGGGTATTTATGGATCTTGGGTACTTTTGAGTTAACATAACCTCTTGGGTACTTGTGAATTCAGGGTACTTTTGAACGTTGGGCACTTATGAGTCTTGGGTATTTATGGATTCTGGGTACTTAGAACTCGGGAATTTATTGACTCGGTTATTTATGGATTCTGGGACTTATGGACTTAGGGTCTTATGGACTCGGGTATTTATGGATTCTGGAACTTATGGACTTAGGTACTTATGGACTCGGGTATTTATGGATTCTGGAACTTATGGATTTAGGTACTGATGGACTCGGGTAGTTATGGATCTTAAGTACTTTTGAGTGTCCCCAGCCGAGCGCATGGGGTCACTAGTTTTGCGCCGAAGGCGCATTCTCCGGCGCACTAGGAGTGGCACATTATGCGCCTCAGGAGACACCTGATGCCTTCAAACATCAGCGTTGTCATACACTAGCATGCGCACAATGCCCTCTTACAATGACGGCACTCTTGCGGCCAGTGACGGCGCCCCTCCGGCTAGTGACGGCGCCTCTCCGGCCAGTGACGGCGCCCCTCCGACCAGTGACGGCGCCCTTCTGGCTAGTGACGGCGCTCATCTGGCCAGTGACGGCACTCCACCGGCCTGAGACGTCACTATTGCAGCCAGTGAAGACTCCCCTTCGGCCAGTGACGGCGCCCCTTCGGGCAGTGACGGCGCCCATCCGGCCAGTGACGGCGCCCCACCGGCAAATAACGGCGCCTCTCCGGCCAGTGACTTCGCCCCTCCAGAAAATGACGGCGCCCCTACGGCCAGTGACCCCCTCCGGCCAGTGACGGCCGGAGGTGCGGCCCTCACAGGCCACGACAATTGCCCTTTCAGACCAGCCTGGGGTCCGCTCAAGACTGGCAAGGAATATCTGAAGGGGTATTAAACCATCTAAGGGCCCCTCATGCCGAACGAGGGCTCATCATGTGCGGAGGCCTGCTCGGGACGACCGAGTCCTCCTTCGCTTTCGGGCCGATTGAGGTACTCTCAAGCTGACCAAGGACTGCTTAGGTTGCCTGTGGGCCTATTAGGTTGACCGAGTTCCCCTTCGGGGCGCAGGACGATCCTCTCAACCCGACCAAGGGCCCCTCAGAATGACCGAAGGCCTCTCAAAGCCCACCGAGGTCCGTTCAAGTTGACCGACGGCCACCTCAAGTTGACTAGGGCCATCAGGCGTACTGATGCCCCTCAAGCTGACTGAAGGACTCTAATGCCAACTGAGGGTCCCTCAAGCAGACCGAGGGCCCCTAATGCCAACCAAAGGCCCCTCATACCGACATTAAGGACCCACAGGCTGATAAAGGGCCTCCTCAGGCTGACAAAGGGCTCCCTCAAGCGGACCTTGGGCCCTCAGATGAATGATGTCCCTGAAACCGACCGAGGTTCCCTAAGACCGACTTAGGGTCCCTGAAGCCGACCGAGAGCCCCTCAGACTAAACACGGGTCCCTCTCTCAGGCAGGCAGAGCGCCCTTCAGGACGTCCACGGGCTGTCCGGGTTGACAAATGCCCCTTAAGCCGAACGAAGACCCTCAGGACGACCGAACTTCCCTTCAGAGCGACTGAGGACCTCCTGAAGCCGACTGTAGGCCCCTCAGACCCACAGAGGCCCCCTCAAGTTGACCGAAGGCCCCCTCAGTCGGACCTAGGGCCGCTCAGGCGGACAGAGGGCCCTCAGGCCGACAGAGGGCCCTCAGGTCTACAGATGACCCCCCTTAGGCTGACCAAGGATCCCTCAGGATGACCAAAGGCCCCCTGAACCGACCGAGTTCCTTTCAAGCCCCCTCAGGCCGACAGTGGTCACCTAAGGTCAACCGAAGGCCCCCTCTTGCCGACTGAAGTTTCCGCATGCTGACCAAGGGCCCCCTCAAGCTGGCCGAAGGTCCCCTTAGGCAGACAGAGGGCTTCTCAGGCCGCCAGAGGCCACCTGAGACCGCCAAAGGCCCCATCGACCAATGGCCCCCTCAGACCGACCATGGGCCCACTTAGGCCGACCAAGGGCCCCCTTAGACCGACCCATCAGGATGACCGAAAGTCTCCCTAACCGACTGAGGTCACGTCAAGCCGACCGAGAGCCCCCTCAGATCGACAGAGACCCCTTAGCCCGCGCCCCGCTGGGGGATTCAGCCGAGCACGCCCCGTTGGGGGGGGATTCTGCCCCCTCGTTATCTTCCGAACCAATAACCGCAGCGAGACTCACAAGGCGGCAATCGAAAGTTATCAATGAGACCCATGTACAGCCTACGTGAAATTTCCAAATAAGGTTACATGTCAGGTCACGGACAGGTCAAAGGTCAAAATTGTGGTATTTGAGTTTATGGGCCGTACTTTCCATCTACAGCCTTAGATTGCGACTAGTATCGCACAAAGTGTTCTCAAAGGTACCATGCATCTCCATCCGGCGGTCCTCCGCCGAGTTCAAGGGCAAATGGCTCGTGTCCTTACCTGGTTATAGGGCCTTGGAACACATGATGCGTTTCGGTGACGGTCGGTTCAAATAGCGAAAACGAAGTGCGGTAGGAATACTAATGACGTATGCGAAACGTCTTAAGATTTGGACCTTTAAAATATGACCAAATATACCCAACGGTTTTTGCGTGGAAACTCAGCAACTAGGTCGTTTTGGAAGGAAAAATTTCAGATTTGGAGATTGCTCAGTACTCCCGACAATCTGGCTATCTCAGTTAACAACACATGTTAAAGGTGTACTATTCCCTTTAATGTCAGGATCTGACAAGTATCGTCTTCAAGCGCAAAAATATGGAGCATGTTTTGTACTGTATAATACAAGCGCGGGGCGCCCGTATCGCACAGTAAAGTGTTTGAAAATGGCGCAGTGCACTCGTAGCTCACTGCATCGTGTCGTGTTTGAGCAGAATCACTGGCAATCGCGCCGCAGGTCGACAGGTCTAATTTCTAAAAACATAAATTTTGAAGTAAATATCCAGTTTTACATGAAACTTTTGAGTATCGGTATGTTTTTGTATGAACCTATCTATCATATCAAACCATCAACGATATATAAATATGCTGTTTAACAAAACAAAACGAAATGTCACAAATTCCGGCTCAACATCCAGGTATGGTTTATAACTTTCACTAGCCTGAATCGTATTTCCCATTTTACAAGTGCAAATAAATCCTTATAGATATTAGAGAACCAACTGTAAGAATAATAAAGAGCACGAAAGGGCCTCCAAGACGCATATTAATATTGATCAATTCGTTCATAAATGCAGAAATTACAGCCAAGCCCCCCAAAACTCGACCATTAAAGCCCAATTTAAGCTGTCAAATAACAGCGCAATTTAACAACGATTTGTCGGATTACGGTGCAGTTTGAACATAACTTTAAATATGAATTTTTCTCACTTGTTATGCATGAAGACAGTGGCAAAATGGCACATGCGAATTCGGGATGCGTTTATTTACCTTTCTGCAAAGTTTGCCGTGATTATAATATATTTTCTTAACCCGCGAGTCACTGGGGGGAGGGGGGGGGCTTTTTTTAGCCCCCCTACCCCCTTAGGAATATTAAGAATATCTCAATAACTAATGCAGATATCAACGCCAAACTTTCAGTACCTATCCGGGCATCATTTTCACACCTTATGAGAAAAAAAATCGTCAGATTTTTTTGAGATATAGTGAATTTAGTTATGTCACTAAACACGATTTTGACACCAAAATCGGCTACATTTTGCCAGGCTGTACAAATGCCGCATATGAAGCAAAATTTAATCAAAAAATGCTTAAAGGTAGAACATTGCAAGGGCTACAAACCGGCTTTCTCGAAATTTCGAAACATTTGGGTTTTGACCCCAAAAATTTCAAAAAAAAAATACTTGTTTTGAAAAAAATGCTCACAAAATCAAATTTTTCAAAGATATTGACAAAAAACGGAATATATATCAGATAACAACATATGGGCAACTACCACACCAAATTTGAAAATGATATCATCTTTTTTTACTTTCATGGCATATAAAGTATGGGTAAATCATGACGTCAGATTTTGAAATTGCGTTTTTTGGATTTTATTGACCGGATACAGACAAATAAATGCCAGCACTGTTTTCTTTAGATAAATCTGATATAGAAACATGCCTTTTTTATTTCGATTTATCAATTTCACATTTTGAACTTCAGTGACCTGAACTTGACCTGAACTTGACACTAACTTCACGTAAATGAAGTCAGGTGGTAAAATGACTACTACTATCGAATTCTACGCGTAAAAGCATCCATAAATCATGTGCTGCATGACTTTCATAGATATTTTGTGTGCAGTGACCTTTTGTGACCTGACCTTGACCTTGCTCTTTTCCAACAATCTCACTTTAGCTCATGTGGGATATGTATCATACCTTTGACAGCACTTTGGGTGATTATAGGCGCAATCGAAGGCCATGTATGGCAAGTATTGTCCATAAACTCAAATACCTCGATTTTGACGTTTGACTTGACCGTGACCTGACATGTGACCTGAATTTGATTTTTTAAGTTTGCGTTAGGCTTCTCTCATTGAGTGCTTTCGAATGTCGCCTTGCGCGACCCGCTGCGATCATTGGTTCTGAAGATACCAGGGGGCTAAAAAAGCCCCCCCCCCCCCCCCAGTGAGTCGTGTTACAGAATATACCCCAGTGACTGCCGGGTTAAGAGATATTTGTAGATTTAAGAAAAGTATATCATGAGCGCATTTTAGGTTTGCAATTTGAGGCTACTGTCGTGTTTCGGTGCTGCCGATTTTAACTGCGTAAAGTAGAATCTAAGCGCAAAAATGTCTGATTATAGAATAATCGGATTCCCGAATCTGTCACACCTGTAGATGACATGTAGATACAAAAATTCCAGCTTTCTTTGCGACAGACATTAAATAGTGCAGACCCTGCCACTGGTCAATGTCGATTTTTCGCTAAGCAAAGCAAGCAATAATCGCCTCTAGTTATAAGCATTCGTGACACGCATCTAGACAGTGATTCACTGATCATTAGAAATGGATGTTTATTCATCGCCAGAACACACGTAAAAATAATTGCATAAGGTCTATGATTGGTTAAGACGAAAACGGGAAAAAATACGTCACACAGCTGAAAATGCGAGATAATGAGCCGGATAAAATCTGGGAGGCGAAATGACCCTTTTGCCCCCCAGGATTTTCGACTGGGGGCTTTTGGGTTCCCTGCCCCCCGCAATCCGCCGCCCCTGCTCTGCACATCCAAAAATCATCATTATGACCAAGTACGGCTTCAACAGCATTATCATCCAACATTGTAGATTTACCGACGAAAGTGATAACAGTATGGCTTGTGGGACGAATATTTCGTAAGCATTTGCTGGCCTACAGAAGGTCACGGACATGAATCGTGAATGTTTGACCGACGGGATTTGCTACTACCTTTGCTTTGCTACTTTGCCTTTGCTACGCTACTACCACCGTCCAAAACTGACTGAAGTGTTTACCCGGTGGAAAACCAGCCATGGAACATGAAAACTGCTGACGCAAACTGGGCATATTTACACCAGCAACACAAAAATGTTGACAACCAGCAGAACTTAACCTTTATGTTTCCATAACTCGTAAACTTCAATAACCTTTCGATGACCATGTCCTTTCAATGCGATCGTCTGTAACCCCTCCATGGTACGGTGCGTGGCTCGCCTCCTATGCAGAGCGTGTCGTGAGAAATCACGGACATTTTCCTTTCCTCGCGTGAGACGAATGTTACGTCACGCGCGGCTGACGTGAGCGGCGTCTGCGCCGAGTATATACAGCATTAGCAGACCGCGGGAACCCGTACCCTTATTTGTGTCAATACCCATGACACAAATATGGGTACGTATGGGTTTGACGTCTGTTGCTAAAAATATAAGTGGTTTGAACGTAGTTCACGGGTCGTTCGTATTCCCTCCTCGGTTTCAGAGAGGATTAAATACCACCGAAAAAGATTATTTGTTCTGTGTTATTTCTTATACGGAGCATTCCACGCCAAATCGACTGAGGAGTGGCACGCTCATGTCACCGATATTGACTTAAAAGGACTGTCCCACCTTTTTGAAAGTTGTCGAATCACACTATGTCTACATGTCAGGCGAGGTCAGCATGTCAGGCATGTTCGTGATTTTTTTCCCGAGAAAAAAAAAAGCTATCTTGGAAGATATTCAACTTTTAGTTTTAAGCGGAAAGTTGGGTTGGTGACGTCATGATTTTTTTATTAACAGGGAAATCCTTTGTGCTGCCAAATATATGACAACATTTTTCGTCGACATCTATTGCGCAGAAAACGCGAACCACCAGGTGTGCGAACCACCAGGTGTGCGAACCACCCGGGGATCGATAAATAAAAGACGAAAATATTCCCAGGCTGACCTTAAAACAAGTCGACTATCATTACCAGTTGGGTAAAGAGAGACGACGCTGTCGGTTTAGAGGCCCTATTCAAATACACCTGGGCCTTATTTTTTACAGATGTCAAAATAAAACTCGAATATATTTTTGATTAGATCATTGTGGTTGTTTTAACTGCTACCATACTTAATTGCAATGCCAAGCCATCAAAATGGCTATCTCAATTCAAATATAATGTTAAGGTGGGATAGTCCATTTAACACGCGCACTGCGCATTGATTTCCGCCCCCCCCCCCCCCCCATCGATTTTTCATGAATAGCGGGAAATGGCGGCGCACAGCGCCGCCAAATTTTACACAGCTCTCTGGGCATCAATTACCCACATGGTGTGAAATGGTTTACCTCGGGTCATCTCAGGTAAGGTCAACAGGTTACGTCAAGTGACCTTCACTCCAAAAATGTTTTGGTCGTGCCAAAGTCAGTGCTTGTCCGAGAGATTTTAAACTTGCAGGATTGCATAGGGTCATAAGTACCTGCAGTTCGTTTATCTCAAATTTATGTATTGGTGACCTAAGGGCAGGTCAATTCCGTAACCTCCCTATTATAAGTAAATGGGAAAATATACAAATGCTCCCTATTTAGAGAATATGCATTTGATCAGGCCAATTCTTTCAAAATCATGTTATTTTAGCTTATTCTTGATGACCCATGTGCTGTTGTTGCTCAGTGACCTCTGCAAGGTCAGCTGAGGTCATCTGAGATCACCAGCACTTTTTGACAATAACTCTTGATAGAATAAAGATAGATACGTGCGAATGACACCCTGGTGCTGTGTTTATCTCGTCGAGTCGCATCAGCCAATATGCAACATGACCTACCTTGGTCACCAAATGACCTTTACATTATGTCAAATTTTGAAGTTGACCTAACCAGGTTACCATTAATATGTTTCGAAGCGCCTCGACGAGCAAAACACGATGGTGTTACAATTACTGCTATATGGTGAACTAATAAAAAGTTACTCATGACAAACTTTTTGAGAAAACAAAAATGTCCTCGTGATATTTCGTGACCTCTGGAGCCTAAACTGTTTACCTGATATAAAATTGTATGGCACCAAGTGCGATTGCGTTTTTCATGAGTTTTCGTTTGCTGTTTACCGTTTGTTCCTGTCTGTTGTAGTTCCTGGGATATTTAGGGGTTTCTAGAGCATAGTCCTGTGTTAGAAAATCCGACTTTTGATGACCTCTGGTGACCTCAATATTGATATGAGCCAAACAATACCCGAATTAACTTCAAATGTCTTTATCAAGAGTTTTTGTAACGTCTTTTCCGCGTCTTTCTAGCCCTTTTAGTTTTTCGAATTAGACGGGGGGAGGTTGTCCGGTGAGGTTGCGGCTGCCCCCCCCCCCCCCCCCACACACACACTTTTCAAAACGTTCCTACGCCCGTGGCTGTGAACTGATGTGCGGCTCGCCGTGTCCACAGCGTCTGCTCGGTGGCGGTGAACTGATGGGTGGGGTTCAAGGTCACAGCCGAGGATCGGCCTCCACCACACGAGACTACGCTGACTGGCAGGCTGGCCAGCTCCGAGCCGCCCCAGGCACCGGCCACAGCCGCCTATATAACGCGCCCGGCAGGCACGTAGCCAGGGGGGGGGGGAGGGGCGACCCCCCCCCTGGCTACGTGCCTGCCGGGCGCGTTATATAGGCGGCTGTGGCCAGTGCCTGGGGCGGCTCGGAGCTGGCCAGCCTGCCAGTCAGCGTAGTCTCGTGTGGTGGAGGCCGATCCTCGGCTGTGACCTTGAACCCCACCCATCAGTTCACCGCCACCGAGCAGACGCTGTGGACACGGCGAGCCGCACATCAGTTCACAGCCACGGGCGTAGGAACGTTTTGAAAAGTGTGTGTGTGGGGGGGGGGGGGGGAGGGCAGACGCAACCTCACCGGACAACCTCCCCCGTCTAATTCGAAAAACTAAAAGGGCTAGAAAGACGCGGAAAAGACGTTACAAAAACTCTTGATAAAGACATTTGAAGTTAATTCGGGTATTGTTTGGCTCAGATAAATATTGAGGTCACCAGAGGTCATCAAAAGTCGGATTTTCTAATACAGGACTATGCTCTAGAAACCCCTAAATATCCCAGGAACTACAACAGCCAGGAACAAACGGTAAACAGCAAACGAAAACTCATGAAAAACGCAATCGCACTTGGTGCCATACAATTTTATATCAGGTAAACAGTTTAGGCTCCAGAGGTCACGAAATATCACGAGGACATTTTTGTTTTCTCAAAAAGTTTGTCATGAGTAACTTTTTATTAGTTCACCATATAGCAGTAATTGTAACACCATCGTGTTTTGCTCGTCGAGGCGCTTCGAAACATATTAATGGTAACCTGGTTAGGTCAACTTCAAAATTTGACATAATGTAAAGGTCATTTGGTGACCAAGGTAGGTCATGTTGCATATTGGCTGATGCGACTCGACGAGATAAACACAGCATCAGGGTGTCATTCGCACGTATCTATCTTTATTCTATCAAGAGTTATTGTCAAAATGTGCTGGTGATCTCAGATGACCTCAGCTGACCTTGCAGAGGTCACTGAGCAACAACAGCACATGGGTCATCAAGAATAAGCTAAAATAACATGATTCTGAAAGAATTGGCCTGATCAAATGCATATTCTCTAAATAGGGAGCATTTGTATATTTTCCCATTTACTTATAATAGGGAGGTTACGGAATTGACCTGCCCTTAGGTCACCAATACATAAATTTGAGATAAACGAACTGCAGGTACTTATGACCCTATGCAATCCTGCAAGTTTAAAATCTCTCGGACAAGCACTGACTTTGGCACGACCAAAACATTTTTGGAGTGAAGGTCACTTGACGTAACCTGTTGACCTTACCTGAGATGACCCGAGGTAAACCATTTCACACCATGTGGGTAATTGATGCCCAGAGAGCTGTGTAAAATTTGGCGGCGCTGTGCGCCGCCATTTCCCGCTATTCATGAAAAATCGATGGGGGGGGGGGGGGGCGGAAATCAATGCGCAGTGCGCGTGTTAAATGGACTATCCCACCTTAACATTATATTTGAATTGAGATAGCCATTTTGATGGCTTGGCATTGCAATTAAGTATGGTAGCAGCTAAAACAACCACAATGATCTAATCAAAAATATATTCGAGTTTTATTTTGACATCTGTAAAAAATAAGGCCCAGGTGTATTTGAATAGGGCCTCTAAACCGACAGCGTCGTCTCTCTTTACCCAACTGGTAATGATAGTCGACTTGTTTTAAGGTCAGCCTGGGAATATTTTCGTCTTTCATTTATCGATCCCCGGGTCTTTCATCATAGACCTTATGCAATTATTTTTACGTGTGTTCTGGCGGTGAATAAACATCCATTTCTAATGATCAGTGAATCACTGTCTAGATGCGTGTCACGAATGCTTATAACTAGAGGCGATTATTGCTTGCTTTGCTTAGCGAAAAATCGACATTGACCAGTGGCAGGGTCTGCACTATTTAATGTCTGTCGCAAAGAAAGCTGGAATTTTTGTATCTACATGTCATCTACAGGTGTGACAGATTCGGGAATCCGATTATTCTATAATCAGACATTTTTGCGCTTAGATTCTACTTTACGCAGTTAAAATCGGCAGCACCGAAACACGACAGTAGCCTCAAATTGCAAACCTAAAATGCGCTCATGATATACTTTTCTTAAATCTACAAATATCTCTTAACCCGGCAGTCACTGGGGTATATTCTGTAACACGACTCACTGGGGGGGGGGGGGGGGGGGGGGGGCTTTTTTAGCCCCCTGGTATCTTCAGAACCAATGATCGCAGCGGGTCGCGCAAGGCGACATTCGAAAGCACTCAATGAGAGAAGCCTAACGCAAACTTAAAAAATCAAATTCAGGTCACATGTCAGGTCACGGTCAAGTCAAACGTCAAAATCGAGGTATTTGAGTTTATGGACAATACTTGCCATCCATGGCCTTCGATTGCGCCTATAATCACCCAAAGTGCTGTCAAAGGTATGATACATATCCCACATGAGCTAAAGTGAGATTGTTGGAAAAGAGCAAGGTCAAGGTCAGGTCACAAAAGGTCACTACACACAAAATATCTACGAAAGTCATGCAGCACATGATTTATGGATGCTTTTACGTGTAGAATTCGATAGTAGTAGTCATTTTACCACCTGACTTCATTTACGTGAAGTTAGTGTCAAGTTCAGGTCAAGTTCAGGTCACTGAAGGTCAAAATGTGAAATTGATAAATCGAAATAAAAAAGGCATGTTTCTATATCAGATTTATCTAAAGAAAACAGTGCTGGCATTTATTTGTCTGTATCCGGTCAATAAAATCCAAAAAACGCAATTTCAAAATCTGACGTCATGATTTACCCATACTTTATATGCCATGAAAGTAAAAAAAGATGATATCATTTTCAAATTTGGTATGGTAGTTGCCCATATGTTGTTATCTGATATATATTCCGTTTTTTTCATATCTTTGAAAAATTTGATTTTGTGAGCATTTTTTTCAAAAAAGTATTTTTTTAAAATTTTTGGGGTCAAAACCCAAATGTTCGAAATTTCGAGAAAGCCGGTTTGTAGCCCTTGCAATGATCTACCTTTTAGCATTTTCGATTAAATTTTGCTTCATATGCGGCATTTGTACGGCCTGGCAAAATGTAGCCGATTTTGGTGTCAAAATCGTGTTTAGTGACATAACTAAATTCACTATATCTCAAAAAAAAATCTGACGATTTTTTTTCTCATTAGGTGTGAAAATGATGCCCGGATAGGTACTGAAAGTTTTGCGTTGATATCTGCATTAGTTATTGAGATATTCTTAATATTCCTAAGGGGGTAGGGGGGCTAAAAAAAAGCCCCCTCCAGTGACTCACGGGTTAAGAAAATATATTATAATCACGGCAAACTTTGCAGAAAGGTAAATAAACGCATCCCGAATTCGCATGTGCCATTTTGCCACTGTCTTCATGCATAACAAGTGAGAAAAATTCATATTTAATGTTATGTTCGAAACTGCACCGTAATCTGACAAATCGTTGTTAAATTGCGCTGTTGTTTGACAGCTCAAATTGGGCTTTAATGGTCGAGTTTTGGGGGGCCTGGCTGTAATTTCTGCATTTATGAACGAATTGGTCAATATTAATATGCGTCTTGGAGGCCCTTTCGTGCTCTTTATTATTCTTACAGTTGGTTCTCTAATATCTATAAGGATTTATTTTCACTTGTAAAATGGGAAATACGATTCAGGCTAGTGAAAGTTATAAACCTTACCTGGATGTTGAGCCGGAATTTGTGACATTTCGTTTTTTGTTTGTTAAACAGCATATTTATATATCGTTGATGGTTTGATATGATAGATAGGTTCATACAAAAACATACCGATACTCAAAAGTTTCATATAAAACTGGATATTTACTTCAAAATTTATGTTTTTAGAAATTAGACCTGTCGACCTGCGGCGCGATTGCCAGTGATTCTGCTCAAACACGACACGATGCAGTGAGCTACGAGCTCACTGCGCCATTTTCAAACACTTTACTGTGCGATACGGGCGCCCGCGCTTGTATTAGACAGTACAAAACATGCTCCATATTTTTGCGCTTGAAGACGATACTTGTCAGATCCTGACATTAAAGGGAATAGTACACCTTTAACATGTGTTGTTAACTGAGATAGCCAGATTGTCGGGAGTACTGAGCAATCTCCAAATCTGAAATTTTTCCTTCCAAAACGACCTAGTTGCTGAGTTTCCACGCAAAAACCGTTGGGTATATTTGGTCATATTTTAAAGGTCCAAATCTTAAGACGTTTCGCATACGTCATTAGTATTCCTACCGCACTTCGTTTTCGCTATTTGAACCGACCGTCACCGAAACGCATCCTGTGTTCCAAGGCCCTATAACCAGGTAAGGACACGAGCCATTTGCCCTTGAACTCGGCGGAGGACCGCCGGATGGAGATGCATGGTACCTTTGAGAACACTTTGTGCGATACTAGTCGCAATCTAAGGCTTTAGATGGAAAGTACGGCCCATAAACTCAAATACCACAATTTTGACCTTTGACCTGTCCGTGACCTGACATGTAACCTTATTTGGAAATTTCACGTAGGCTGTACATGGGTCTCATTGATAACTTTCGATTGCCGCCTTGTGAGTCTCGCTGCGGTTATTGGTTCGGAAGATAACGAGGGGGCAGAATCCCCCCCCCCCCCCACCAACGGGGCGTGCTCGGCTGAATCCCCCAGCGGGGCGCGGGCTAAGGGGTCTCTGTCGATCTGAGGGGGCTCTCGGTCGGCTTGACGTGACCTCAGTCGGTTAGGGAGGCTTTTGGTCATCCTGATGGGTCGGTCTAAGGGGGCCCTTGGTCGGCCTAAGTGGGCCCATGGTCGGTCTGAGGGGGTCATTGGTCGATGGGGCCTCTGGCGGTCTCAGGTGGCCTCTGGCGGCCTGAGAAGCCCTCTGTCTGCCTAAGGGGACCTTCGGCCAGCTTGAGGGGGCCCTTGGTCAGCATGCGGAAACTTCAGTCGGCAAGAGGGGGCCTTCGGTTGACCTTAGGTGACCACTGTCGGCCTGAGGGGGCTTGAAAGGAACTCGGTCGGTTCAGGGGGCCTTTGGTCATCCTGAGGGATCCTTGGTCAGCCTAAGGGGGGTCATCTGTAGGCCTGAGGGCCCTCTGTCGGCCTGAGGGCCCTCTGTCCGCCTGAGCGGCCCTAGGTCCGACTGAGGGGGCCTTCGGTCATCTTGAGGGGGCCTTTGTGGGTCTGAGGGGCCTACAGTCGGCTTCAGGAGGTCCTCAGTCGCTCTGAAGGGAAGTTCGGTCGTCCTGAGGGCCTTCGTTCGGCTTAAGGGGCATTTGTCAACCCGGACAGCCCGTGGACGTCCTGAAGGGCCCTCTGCCTGCCTGAGAGAGGGACCCGTGTTTAGTCTGAGGGGCCCTCGGTCGGCATGAGGGGCGCTCGGTCGGCTTCAGGGACCCTAAGTCGGTCTTAGGGAACCTCGGTCGGTTTCAGGGACATCATTCATCTGAGGGTCCAAGGTACGCTTGAGGGAGCCCTTTGTCAGCCTGAGGAGGCCCTTTATCAGCAAGTGGGTCCTTAATGTCGGTATGAGGGGCCTTTGGTTGGCATTAGGGGCCCTCGGTCTGCTTGAGGGACCCTCAGTTGGCATTAGAGTCCTTCAGTCAGCTTGAGGGGCATCAGTACGCCTGATGGCACTAGTCAACTTGAGGTGGCCGTCGGTCAACTTGAAGGGACCTCGGTGGGCTTTGAGAGGCCTTCGGTCATTCTGAGGGGCCCTTAGTCGGGTTGAGAGGATCCTCCTGCGCCCCGAAGGGGAACTCGGTCAACCTGATAGGCCCACAGGCAACCTGAGCTGTCCTTGGTCGGCTTGAGAGGACCTCAATCGGCCCGAAAGCGAAGGAGGACTCGGTCGTCCTGAGCAGGCCTCCGCACATGAGGAGCCCTCGTTCGGCATGGGGGGCCCTTAGATGGTTTAATACCCCTTCAGATATTTATAGGCCTGACATAATCCTTGCCAGTCTTGAGCGGACCCCAGGCTGGTCTGAAAGGGCAATTGTCGTGGCCTGTGAGGGCCGCACCTCCGGCCGTCACTGGCCGGAGGGGGTCACTGGCCGTAGGGGCGCCGTCATTTTCTGGAGGGGCGAAGTCACTGGCCGGAGAGGCGCCGTTATTTGCCGGTGGGGCGCCGTCACTGGCCGGATGGGCGCCGTCACTGCCCGAAGGGGCGCCGTCACTGGCCGAAGGGGAGTCGTCACTGGCTGCAATAGTGACGTCTCAGGCCGGAGGAGTGCCGTCACTGGCCAGATGAGCGTCGTCACTAGCCAGAAGGGCGCCGTCACTGGTCGGAGGGGCGCCGTCACTGGCCGGAGAGGCGCCGTCACTAGCCGGAGGGGCGCCGTCACTGGCCGCAAGAGTGCCGTCATTGTAAGAGGGCATTGTGCGCATGCTAGTGTATGACAACGCTGATGTTTGAAGGCATCAGGTGTCTCCTGAGGCGCATAATGTGCCACTCTTAGTGCGCCGGAGAATGCGCCTTCGGCGCAAAACTAGTGACCCCATGCGCTCGGCTGGGGACACTCAAAAGTACTTAAGATCCATAACTACCCGAGTCCATCAGTACCTAAATCCATAAGTTCCAGAATCCATAAATACCCGAGTCCATAAATTCCCGAGTTCATAAGTACCCAAGATCTATAAATACCCGAGTCCATAAATTCCCGAGTTCATAAGTACCCAGAATGAAGAATCCATAAATACCCAAGATTCATAAGTGCCCAACGTTCAAAAGTACCCTGAATTCACAAGTACCTAAGAGGTTAGGTTAATTCAAAAGTACCCAAGATCCATAAATACCCGAGTCCATAAGTACCTCAGTCCATAAGTCCCAGAATCCATAAATACCCGAGTCCATAAGTACCCAAGATTCATAAGTACCCAGAAATCACAAGTACCCAAGCAACCTCCGGGACGGACCACACCCTGTGGTACCCCGTGGCCACTGACGAGCACGTGATCAGCCGGCCGGTGAAGACCGTGGTCCTGATGACCTTGAGAGGGAGGCGACCGTGCAGCAAACTCATCGTGTCGCCCGGGGCCAGGGCGCGGCGGCGGGTTCGGCGCCGTTCATCGCCCTCCCGGCGCGATGGACGGCGCAACCCGCCCGCTACCGCCGCACAGTGGGCGAGAACGGCCTGCTAGCGTATAATGGGGCGAAAAATACAATTTCAAAAATAATATTTTATACGGCTCATTTTCAACCAAAATGTCCATAGCATGAAAGTATAGCATCGATTCAATACTTTTGTATTTGTATGCACCATGTCTTCAAACATACGCTATTGCCTAGCCGCCGATATTGCTATGGCGCGCCTCATTCTCATCGCATGGATATATGCTCATTTGGGAGGCGAATAACGTTTCGTAGAGGCTTTGTGGTACTTTGTATTGAAAGTATCAATCATTAGCAGCCCAAAATACCTAAATATGTCCTTTTCATGTGAACGAGCCCCCCATACAAGTCCCCCATACAAATTGCCAGGGCTCTATGCATGCCAACATAACAAATAAGTTTGATTAAATTGTACATGATCTCCTTTCTCGAATCCGCTAAAAGGGAGTACGTCCTGAGAGCTGCATGCTTCAGCGTATAAAAAAAAACGAATGGTTATATACATCCAAGGCCTTATAACATAGCGCTTGGCAAGGCCCCAAATCAAGCCACTTTTGATCAAAAATAATTTTTGTTCATTTCGACGTCTGCGGGTGCCCCGTGCCAAGCGCTTTGGTACCACCCCTATCAGAACGCGCTATAACAAAATCAAAATTCATTTGATGGTCCTATCCAAGGTGAAAACCCAATTTCAATCGGAGCAGTGGTTGCAAAGTTATTAGCTTCCGAAAAGTGTCTGTATGGCCGGGTCGGGCCGGTTCGGGCCGGGTCAAATGTGAATTTGTCTAGTAAGTTGACCAGAAACCTCACGGGCGATTCACGCCCGCTCGGTAATAATATACTGTATCAACAATGACACCCAATGCATGAGTACAATGTACATTTCCAAATTAACCCCTGTGGCAGGAGGTGACACCCGGGTCGTGTGTAGCGATTTTGTGAGTGTAGTCCTCTTTCTCTAGGGTGGATGACATCACCGCGTCCACCTGTTCGTTGCACATCAGCATACACGGATCCAGGAAGAGTCCATAAGAGTCCGGGCTCGTTGTCTGATTGCGGCGGGGGCGGGGGCGGGGGCGGGGGCGGTGTCCGCTGGTGCCACGCCCGTGCTCTGATGCCTGTCTGGCCGGCGGGAGGAGGCGGTAGAGGCAGCCAGCCGGAGACGCCGGCGGGCAGGGCTGGATGCACTATATAACCGGCCGCCACCCGGCACAAGGCGTTCTTGTGAAGTTCACAGCCGACACACCCGCACAAACAGACAGACACCATGATCCGTGCCGTGAGTATCCGCTGTCGAAGCCGAGACGCCGTCTTGGTGCAGATAACTGAAACATACCTTTGTGAATATATCGCTTAATGAGACCAAATATTTAAACTACAGTTCATAAATGGATTCAACTAGTATTTTGTGATTATGTGTTTGTACTGATATCAATGCAATTACGTGTTGTATGCTTTTAGTTACCACAATATACCATTATTTCGTTATGTTTTTGACAGATACCAATACGGCTAAGTGTTGTAGTATGCTTCTGGCTACCTACCTACCATGACATTATACTGACGTTAAAAATGTAATGCACATTTTTGAACGACAATACCGTGATGGTGTTTGCCTTTGATGTTGGGTTTATAGTCGAACTCTGCTGACGGTTATTCTTAGCATGATTTATACACAAGTAACCCCTGTTTACATTTTTCCGTTTTAATTCTGTTTCACAGGTTTTTAACAAACAATTGTTATCTAGCTACCATCTACTCCAGAAAAGTTATAACCGGTGCCCGTGTATGGTTTCAAGTTGTGTTGTGACAGGTGCCCGTGTGTGGTTTCAAGTTGTGTTGTGACAGGTGCCCGTTTATGGTTTCAAGTTGTGTTGTGACCGGTGACCGTGTGTGGTTTTAGGTTGTGTTCGCCCTGGTGGTGGCCGTGGCCAGCGCTGCCTTCATCCCGGTCGTGAACGTGGACCGCTCGTTCCCGATCCGCGACGAGTTTGACCGGCCCATCTACACGCTGGGACAGAAGGCCGCCTTTGACGTGCGCACCAAGACGGTGCGCACCGAGCAGGACGTGCCGATCGTGCCGGCCTTGACCTACGCCGCCGCCCCGTTCGCCGCCCCGTTCGCCCCCTACTCTGCCGTCGGCCACGTTGTCGCCGGTGCGCCGTACGCCTATGGCTACCCGGCCCCGGCCGTCCACTACATCTAAGCGGCAGGTGAGACGACAGCATCAGACTCAGTTATCACTTATGAATCACTGCCAAAGTCACCTACTGTGCAGATAATTGATTTTACCAATATTTACATTGTGGTTTATTTTTTTATTCAAAATAAAAATAATTATAGGAATAATTATATTGTAATTAACATTTCATCGGAATACAAACTCTGCCCGTAAAAATACATCATGGTAAGCAATTAGAGTAAGCATAATTTGCCCATTTACCGGGTGGCGAGGATAATGATAACATAACTACTCTCAAAATAAAGTTCGTGGAATATCTCTACCATTTTTTCACCTAACCTAGCCAATTTCCTACGTCCTAAAGAGTGAAGGTTCACTGCACATTGCACAAATCATTTTTGACCGCTGCAATTCTGTCCTCAAGCGGTTTCTCCGCGCGGAGGCGCCCCTCACATCATAGCGCAATCGGTAAGGTGCAGTGGACTCCAAAGCCGGTGATACCTGTTCGAATCTCTCGGGATTTTTTTTCGGCAGCTATACCTATGTATAAACTAATCCATTACCTTAAATATCTGGGGAATGTAACAACCTCACCAAGAAAATAACCTCAACAGTAAAACAACGCCACCTATCAATGCAGTTTCTGAAATTCAAAACCTCTGACCCACTGGAATTACAAGTTTGTAATTGCAAACATATCCTCACTTCCGTCAACCTTTGAGAAATATAACATGTGCAATTGCAAATATTTCTACAAACAATATCTTTGTAAACTAGTTTGTAAATAGTAAATTGAGATTTACTGCCCTGAAGTTTTTTTTAATCCAAACTACAAACATGTGTACAAATTATTTTTAAAAACAAATACATTCTTTGCAATTACAAACTTCTTTGCTTTGTGAAATTAGCCTCTGATCAGGTGGTGTAACCGTGTATCCGTCCTTGGTCTGCCGGCAGAACGCTGAGGGCTGCTCGCCTATTCTCCTGCTGGAAGACACGCCCTGAGGGCATCCGGGCCAGGCCGACCGACCGCCGCGCGGCGAGCTGGACCCGTGAGTGACGTCACCCTGCTGTGTGACGTCACCCGTGGTCCTGGCGCCTTGCCGGACCGTCGCGTGAACCTCACATGAACCGAAATTGAACCCGACAGCCGTTGCTTTCCGCGGCCGGCTGAATCATTCGTATGTTGTCTGTTTGATGAAATACACTCTGCTGTCGTGACGCTGGAGCTTTGAGTGATGACTGGGCTGGTAAAATACAACGGCACAAGCAAGATGACTGACATGTGCGCAAAAGTGATACTGTCCTCCACAAAATTAGATGTACCAGACTCACTCATCACAAAAAACTTCAACATTCTTGCACTTTAAAAAATAGTCGTACGCAATGCCTATAGGTGGGCAAGTAGTGGTCCCAGTATGGATCCCTGTGGGCATCCAGTGTTTATAGTCAAAACTGTCGAAAAGGTGTTTCCTATTCTAACGTTGTGTCTGCGATCAGTTAGGTATGATTTTAACCAGTTAACCCGCGACTTACTGGGGGGGGGCTAATTTTTGCCCCCCACCCCCCCTCCCGTTATTTTGCAATAACTCCTAAGCGAACACCGGTATCGTCATCAAACTTGTAGTACCTTCTGTCACATCAATTCTACACATACACATCAATTCTACACGCAAGAGGACAAATATGAAGTTAAGATAGGTCAACCGGGAATGACGTCAGAGTGACGTCATGTTCTTCGGTTTTTGTTGCAAAATATTGGTTTGCGGAAAACGCTGTCAAAGGTACGATGTTCGAGATAAATACAACTGTATAGAGTTTAGTGCTTGTGCGAGTAACATACTTGATATAAGTAATAAACTAAAAAAACATGACCTTTTCCTCGAAAATGTGAAAACACAATGTTATCAAAATGTTATTATTATGTTGTAATATTTTGGTCACAGGCCTTTATCAAACAGTAAAACATTTCGACACGACGTTTTCCTAACTGCCTCTTTTAAAACAAAATAATGCTTCACAATCGTGACAATTGTTTCGATCGCACCACCTACAAAATATTTATCTTCCATCACATACCATACACCAAGAACAGCATACTATAGATTTGTGCACGATATGGCCCACGGAATTCATTTTGTAATAGGGTACAACATGCAGGACCTTATACAACACATACATATATATATATATATATACTCATACATACATATACACATATCAAAAAAATATACACATATGCAACAACAACAAAAATATACATACATAAATTTTCGAGGAAAAGGTCATGTTTTTTAGTTTATTAATTATATAAATACATCAAACTTGCATTAAGTCTTAAACAACTTACAAAATACATCACAACGCAGGCTGACCTGTGTTTGGCTGATTCAAGGTTGGACTATTTTTTCCATTTCATGCTAGGTGTCAGTATTGGTAGGGCAGGCGTCACATTTCTGTACACCAGCTGTAGGTAGTGTAACAAGGGGCGGGCGGTGTAGCCGGCTTGATGTCATCGCTGGGAGAGTATAGTTAATGGCGTAGGCCTGTTTATTACTCGATCAGATTTAATGGCGGGTTTATGTTAGGTTGGTTTAGGTTATGGTACCTAAAATAACCTACCCTAACCTAACCCCGCCATTAAGTCTGATCAAGTAGTAAACAGGCCTACGCCATTAAGTCTGATTGAGTAGTAAACAGGCCCACGCCATTAAGTACACCCTCCCAATGACATCATCAAGCCGGCTGCACCGCCCGCCACTTGTTCAGGCTCGTCACACTACCTACAGTGTTGTGTACGGAAGTGTGACATCTGCCCTACCAATACCGGTATGTCCTTGTCGTCTTGATCGTGATGCACATTTTTTCAGGAAACTAATGGAGATAAAATTACAGTATTTGAATACTCCTCTTAGGTTTACCTTTAGGGTAGTGAACTAGTTTAGACAGAGTCTATTCAAAGTCAAACTTGGAATATCAGGCATTGTCTGTACTTTTTGGTCAAAGGATTTTGCTCCTTTCCTTCTGTCCTGGAGATTTGCTCTCTTTCCACCTGATCTTAATGTTGTAATGATGATGATTTGGGTTTAAGGGCGCCACAGCTACTAGGCTATGTGGTGCCCATTGCTCTTAATGTCATTGTAGTTAAAATAGGATTACATTGACCCCAGAAAAATGTTAAATATATTATGTATCACATAATTGTATTTTCCAGGTATAACAATTATATAAAATGAAAATTTTAGTTTGCAACAACAATAACATTTCATTCTGCACTCACTATGTCATGAAATGAAGAAGCAAAAATCAAACACTGATCATGGTCCTGGCATGTGTCCTGGCATTGGTAAATTTGGGGGGAAAACCACACCCTATAGATACCATTTTTCCACTCCTTATCCCAAGATGTACTGTGAATTTTCCACTCCTTAATTTGAAACACACTGGATAATTGGAACACTGTTACAGATTTATGAATGTAACAGTAGGGACAGCCTGTGGAGGGACAGGCTAGAAAGAAATGACATAGATTATAACTAATTCTGGTGGGCAGGTAACTTGGTATTGATAAAGCCTTGTACATGTGGTTTTGGTTGAATCTTCTACTCTTTGTACTTTTTTTGCCAGAATTTTTGCACTGCACCCTAGCTCAAAGGCAATCCTAGGACCGTGTTCATGGCTCAGATCTAGTCAGGTGTGGAAGTTCATTTTCAATTCCCTCAACATGTAATATGTCCACACCTTCAGGCTTCCTGAAGCAACACAAGCTCACAACTTATGAAGGTAATTGCCAGTTGTAGAAAGAGTTCAGAAAAAGACACACAATGACAAAAAATTGCTTTGATAGAATGCTGTACAAGGATGAATTTATGACATTTGATAAGACACCAAAAATGACCAATTGCTTTGATAGGTTGCTATACAAGGAATGCTGTGATATGAATTTATGACATTGGATATGTTGCCGTTGTGGCAGCCTGCTATCACATTTTGTGGGAAATTTTGGCTGTTTAAATTTGTCCCAATCCTTCCTATTTTTTGTAGACTGGTTGGCAAATGTTTGTTGGGGTATATAACTTCACACTTGGTCATGTGGTTCATCCTATATTATTTCTTGGTGCCAACTCTAACTATTTTTGCTTACAGTTTTCAATGCAGGGTAAATATTTTGATTATATCTATTAAAAAATACACTGCTAATAAGTAATAACCTATTTCAGGCATTGCATTCTATTTTTCCTGGTTCTCATACATCAGGCAAGATATCACAAAATATAATGGGCGACACTGTGTTCTTTGGCAGAAAGTGGACATTAGTCAACATTACCACTTTCAATACACTCATTTTTTAGTTGACACAAAATTTGGCTGTGCAATATGCATTTTTTTCCTGTATAGCAGATTGTTAATTTGATTATATGCCATTTTCAGCAAGTGGCATCTCTAAATAATTAGAAAGTTATGATGTTCAGGTAATAAAATCCAATAACATTTCAAAAGCTCATCATCAAAGGACCTTTTGATATTATATTAGAGGCCTGCTATCATATTGAGTGGAATACCGAAGTGGAATACCAGAGTGGAATCAGATGTTCAGCTTTCGCAACTACCCACAGGGCCAGAGGACAACTTTGGTCAATGGCCAGTCTTCGTGCAGACGGCTGTGCCGAGGTATTTTGCACACAAGATCGGCAGAAGCGCATATGATTCATAAATAATTTAACAGACCTTAACAGACGGAACAGGAAAAGGCATTTTCGTTAAATTCGGTGCGTGTCGAAAAATATTTGAGAACAAGATCTTGATACACGTGTTATACACCGAGGTAGCAATATTGCTTCGTGTAATAGCAGGTACCACTCCGAATATTTTTTTGACCTCTGAGCAGCTAGAAAAGGCGTGAAAGTTGTTAGCTCGTATCTACAACGGTTAGATAATGGGAATGGATTCCCTTTGAAAGCCGAGACACAGTGAAAACCAAAACCTGCCCTCCAAAAACCACGCCTGAAGCCGCCCCTGGGGAGTTGAAAACTTTTATATGTGCCAAAATGTGCCTAATGAATATTTAGGAAAATCAAAAGTTTGATGGCCGTATCTCTACTCGTTTTTGGGGACAGGACCGGAAAAACCTTAGGGGGTCGCTTTATCCCCCCCCACGCCACTAATAGGGTTAAACATACTTATTTTGGCTGGGCAAAACTAAAGCTAAGGAACATCATGGAATTTATCATTAAATTTGTATAAATTTATCACCAGGTATTATTATTTATATATTATATATTCTTTATATTTTATTTTATTTTAATTTAATACCTATCAAGCGAAAACAAATATATGGAATTACTGAAATCAGGGTGAGCAAAATTCTTTGACTGGGGAGGGGGCAAAATGGCTCATTGGGGGCATTTACCCCCCATTTAACATGTTAAAATTGGCATTGCGTACGGCTATTTTGTTAAGTGCAAGAATGTATCACATATCACATTTGCAGATTTGGACAGTATCACATTTGCTCAAATGCTGTGCCGTGCCGTCCTGTGCCGTAGGTTTTTTACCAGCCCAGTCATCACTCAAAGCTCCAGCGTCACGACAGCAGAGTGTATTTCATCAAACAGACAACATACGAATGATTCAGCCGGCAGCGGAAAGCAACGGCTGGCGGGTTCAATTTTGGTTCATGTGAGGTTCACGTGACGGTCCGTCAAGGCGCCAGGACCACGGGTGACGTCACACATCAGGGTGACGTCACTGACGAGTCCAGCTCGCCGAGCGGCGGTCGGTCGGTCTGGCCCGGATGCCCTCAGGGCATGTCTCCCAGCAGGAGAAGAGCCGAGCAGCCCTCAGCAGCGCGCCTGCCGGCAGACCAAGGACGGATACACGGTTACACGACCGCCCAGACGAGGCCAGTGAGGCGGACCGAGATGAGCGGTGTCACAATGCTCACCAGTCTCAGTAAACATACGCTGTAAACACACACGGCGGTAACACGGAGACAGAGCTGCTGTATCTACAGCAAGGCAGTAATGCTGAGAGGCAAAAAAACGCCGGAAATTCAGAAACATACAAATATTAAAACAATTATATACCTGAGGGCGACGCCTTGGTGTCGCGGACCGAAGGTTGTTTTAAAATGTGTTCTCAAGATCTTGAAAGTGGAGGACCCCTTTCAAAACAACAACACGTGCGTCCTTCTGACCCACACATCGTCTCACGTGGTCATACCAAGCACTGTCACAGAATAAGCTTAGCAACCACCCGTGAAACATTGTGTGACTCGACTGGGATTCGAACCCACGATCCTTCCATTAGTGAGTATCTTTCTCAAAGGACTCTTATGCTACCCCAACCACATTTGACGCTAAGATACCCGGTGGGATGGCAGCCAGGAGCTAGAGAAGTTGGATTTTGCGAAATGTTCTGAAATTTTAAAGAAAGCCACACAAATCTCCATAAAGGAGGACCCCGGGCAAAACAACTATGTCACGTGCAGATTGCCCGTCGGCCACTTACTCCTGTTGCACAACAGCAATGGCCTCCCATTGTAACAACAGGTCGCTGTGGGCTGCACCTATCCACCCATGGGCAAAGTACATCATCCTTGAAAATATTATAAATGGAGGAGCCCTGGTGATACGAAACTAGAACGTGCGCGGCTGATCCCCTCCCACTGACCCTCCCGGAGCTACCGATACCCGTTTCGGAGCACTGCAATGCACCAGGGCCACTGCAGGGCTGACAAAGTGGCCCAATGTCGAAAAATGGGGGAGCGGGGACATATTCAAGTTCACGTGGCACGTTAATTCGATTTTGACCAGAGTAGGGACCCCCACCGGCATGTGTGTATCCACCATTAGCTGCTATTCAGAACATTTAGAGAAAATGTATCGATTCATTTTTGCGCTAGGGGCCGTCTTTGATTGGCCCCATTATAAGTCTATTGGAAATGGAACGTGCCTGCCGCTCGCGCTGTGGAATTTGCCCACACTAGCGGACCCTGCCATCATCCCCGTGTGTGAGCGATATGCTGAACATTTCGGGGGAAATTTATCGAGCCGTTTTCCAGAGCAACAACTTCACCCCATCACGGACACGAATCAGAAAACAAAGCCCGGATAATGGCTCAGGTTGCTTTTCTATAGAAAAACACAATTCTAAAGAAATAGTGTTATGTTCAATATAGAACAACATCCTTCGGTTATAATGCAGCGTAAATCTTTCCAGAGACTGCACCGTAGGTGACTTTGGCAGTGATTCATAAGTGATAACTGAGTCTGATGCTATCGTCTCACCTGCGGCTTAGATGTAGTGGACGGCCGCGGCCGGGTAGCCATAGGCGTACGGCGCACCGGCGACAACGTGGCCGACGGCAGAGTAGGGGGCGAACGGGGCGGCGAACGGGGCGGCGGCGTAGGTCAAGGCCGGCACGATCGGCACGTCCTGCTCGGTGCGCACCGTCTTGGTGCGCACGTCAAAGGCGGCCTTCTGTCCCAGCGTGTAGATGGGCCGGTCAAACTCGTCACGGATCGGAAACGAGCGGTCCACGTTCACGACCGGGATGAAGGCAGCGCTGGCCACGGCCACCACCAGGGCGAACACAACCTAAAACCACACACGGTCACCGGTCACAACACTACTTGAAACCACACACGGGCACCTGTCACAACACAACTTGAAACTATACACGGGCACCTGTCACAACACAACTTGAAACCACACACGGGCACCGGTCACAATACAACTTGAAACCACACACGGGCACCGGTTAGAACTTTTCTGGAGTATATGGTAGCTACCTAACAATTTTTTGTTAAAAACCTGAATTAAAACTGAAAAGTGTAAACAGGGGTTGCATGTGTATAAATCATGCTAAGAATAACCGTCAGAATTCGACTATAAACCCAAGATCAAAGGCAAACACCACCACGGTATTGTCGTTCAAAAATGTGCATTACATTTTTAACGTCAGTACAATGTCATGGTAGGTAGCCAGAAGCATACTACAACACTTAGCCGTATTGGTATCTGTCAAAAACATAACGAAATAATGGTGTATTATGGTAACTAAAAGCATACAACACGTAACTGCATTGATATAAGTAAAAACACATCATCACGAAATACTAGTTGCATCCA